>VWYK01086939.1:3061-32087 GCA_013399775.1 Semnornis frantzii | reverse complement strand
CGGGATGGGTGGGGGGGTTTGGGGGGGGGGGGTGTGTGTGTGAGGGGTCACCTACCCCTTCCATTGCCACAGTCCAGCTTGAGCCAGACATGCCACCGCTTGCCAGCAGGCAGTGGGTGCTGGCGGAGGAGAGCCAAGGCCTCGGGGGTGTCCAGGAGGACCTGGAAGTTCTGGAGACGCTGGGCCAAGGCGACGCAGTCCTGCATCCTCCCCACCGGCAGGGGGTAGGCGTAGAGGATGTCGTCGAAGCCCCCTGCCGCGAAGAACTTCGCCTCGGCCAGCGTGGACACCACGATGCCACCGCGCCTGCCGCCCGTCGCCAGCTCCGCGCCCTCCCTGCCGGGCAGGCCGTGCTGGGGGCACTGCGGCCGCCTGGGGACGTGCTGGGGAGCAGGGGCTGGAAGGGCTGGGGAGCATACTGGGGGGGTACTGGGAAGATGCAGGGGAGGATGTCGGAGGGACACTGTGGGGATGCTGGAGAGATGCTGGGGAGGACGCCAAATAGATACTGGGAAGATACTTGGAGGATGCTGGGGAGGAGGGAGGTTGGAGGCTGGAAGGACTGTGGAGCATACTGGGAGAGTACTGGGGCATAGTGGGAGGGGCACTCACAGCGTCTTGTGTGTCTTGACGTGGGGGCGCAGGCGGAGCCCCAGGGCCCGGCACTGCTTCTGCATCCGCTCCGCGTTGCGCTGAACCTTCGCCTGGTCCAGCGTCAGCACCGGGGTGGGCAACTGCTCCAGTGAGGCTCCCAGCCACCTACTGGGGTTACTGGGAGCGGACAGGGAGGGAAAGCGGAGGGAGCATTGGCCTGCACCCAAACTCACACCCACCCAATGCCAGTGCGTGCAGGGGGCACTGCTGTGGCTGGGCACAACCCTGGGGGTTCCCTTGGTCTTAGCTGGGCACTGAGACTGGGACATACGGGACTGAGAAGCTGGGGAGGTAGCATCTGGGTCACCTGGGACAGGGACACTGGGGAGAGGGAGGAGTGGGACTGGGAAAGCTGGGACTGAGCCATGTGAAACAAGGACACTTGGGGCATCTGGGACACCTGGATCACCTCAGGTTGGCAAAGTGGGAATGGAGACAAGTGGGACTGGGAAATCTGGGACTGGGTTACCTGTAATTGGATGCTTGGGAGAGGGACATATGAGACTGGGAAGTATGGGAGAAGGATACAAGGGACTGGGACATCTCGGTCACCTGGTACAGGGACATTGGGAACACAGGTACCTGGGATTGGAGCATCTAGGATACAGGCACCTGGCACTGGGACATTTGGGTTACCTGGGGTAGGGATACTGGGACAGGCACACCTGAGACTAGGTTATCTAGAACTGGACATCTGGGACAAGGACATCTGAGCTCCCATGGGACTGGGATATCCAAGACTGGGACATCTGGGACTGGGAAACTGGGTCACCTCAGACAGGGACACTGGGAACAGGGAAAAGTGGAATTGGGAAACTTGAGACTGGGGCATGTGCGTGACCTGGGATATAGAGTCTGGGAACACGGACAACTGGGACTGAGGCCCTGGAAAGATAGGCATTTGGGACATTTAGGAATGGGAAGCCTGGGACTGGGACATGTGGAGCACCTGGGATAAGGATACTGGGAACAGGGACACTTAGGACTGGGATCTATGTGGCTGGGACATGTGGGTCACCAGGGATAGGGATACTGGGAACAGGGGACAGCTGGGACTGGGATCTATGGGATTGGGACATGTAAGTCACCTGGGATAGGGATACTGGGAACAGGGACACCTAGGACTGGGATCTATGTGGCTGGGACATGTGGGTCACCAGGGATAGGGATACTGGGAACAGGGAGAGCTGGGACTGGTGTCTATGGGATTGGGACATGTAGGTCACCTGGGATAGGGATACTGGGAACAGGGACAGCTGAGGCTGGGGTCTATGGGATTGGGACATGTAGGTCACCTGGGATAGGGATACTGGGAACAGGGAGAGCTGGGACTGGGGTCTATGGGATTGGGACATGTAGGTCACCTGGGATAGGGATACTGGGAACAGGGACAGCTGAGGCTGGGGTCTATGGGATTGGGACATGTAGGTCACCTGGGATAGAGATACTGGGAACAGGGAGAGCTGAGGCTGGGGTCTATGGGATTGGGACATGTAGGTCACCTGGGATAGAGATACTGGGAACAGGGAGAGCTGAGGCTGGGGTCTATGGGATTGGGATGGGTGAGTCTGTCATCTGGCCCAGTTGGGACAGGGACACCCAAACCCTCCAGTGGGGTCGCCTTACTGACCCCACCAGCACCTGGCACACCCACCCCAGGGCTGTCTGGGATGAAGGCCCCGGTGCCACCCTGCGCACCCACTGCCCCCTTGTCCCACCTGTCCGTCTCTCCTGCCATCCCTCTGTCGGCCCCGCAGCTGCTCCCAGCTCGGCTCCGCTGGCCCTGCTAGTGCCAGCTGCACGTGACACGGCAGGCACTCAGAGCCAGCCTTGGCCGGGACAGACGTCACTGCTGGCTGAGGGGCCCCCCCGGGGGTGGCAGGGCCAGGGGAGGACATGGGCGCTGTGGCCATGGACTCAGCCTCCTGGGGACAGCAGCCAGCTCCTTGGGGACGGCGGCCTCATGGTGGTGGTGGGGGAAACAAGGAGAGTGACAATTTCGGCATGCGGCACACGTCTGCGCTGAGCCACTCAGCCCTGCTGGCGCTCCTGGGACCCAACCCATCGGGGATACCGGTGTGGAACTGCAGAGACCCAACCCAAGTGGGCACCCGAGTCGGGGGAGATAGAGAATCACAGAGCCAAGCCGATTGGAAAAGACCTTTGAGATCATCTAGTCCTACCTATCTGCACCAGCTAAGCGACTAAACCATGGCACCGCGGGCCACACCCAGGCTCTCTTTAAACACCTCCGGGGATCGGGACTCCACCACCTCCCCAGGTAGACCATTCCAATGCCAATCACTCTCTGTGAGACTCTCTGTGAAGAACTCCCTAATATCCTGTTTAAGCCCAACTCGTGACACCAATGTGTGGAGCTGCTGAGACACAAACCCACTCATGATCTGGGCGTATGAGACCCAAAAGAATTCATGACACCAGTGTCTGTATGTGCTGAGACCAGACCCAACTTGTGACACCAGTGTGTGGAGTTGCTGAGAACCAACTCAATTCAATACATCAGTGTGTGGAACTGCCGAGACCTAACCCAACTCATGACAGCAATGTGTGGAGCTGCTGAGATCTGACCCAACTTGTGACACCAGGGTATGGACCTGCTGAGATCCAATGAAACTCATGACACCAGAGTGTGGAGCTGCTGAGCCCCAACCCAACTCATGAAACCAATGCCTGGATGTGCTGAGACCAGGTCCAATTCGTGACACCAGTGTCTGGAGTTGCTGAGACCTGGCCCAGCTTGTGACAGGAGTGTGTGGAGCTGCTGAGACTGAACCCAGCTCATGACAGAAGTGTGTGAAGCTGCTGAGACTGAACCCAACCCATGACAGCAGAGTGTGAAGCTGCTGAGACCTGACAAGCTCGTGACAACAGTGTGTGTAGCTACTGAGACCTTACACAGATCGTGACAGCAGTGTGCGGAGCTGCTGAGACCTGACCCAACTCGTGACAGCAGTGTGTGCAGCTGCTGAGACCCGTCCCAACTCGTGACAGCAGTGTGTGCAGCTGCTGAGACCCGTCCCAACTCGTGACAGCAGTGTGTGCAGCTGCTGAGACCCGTCCCAACTCGTGACAGCAGTGTGTGCAGCTGCTGAGACCCGTCCCAACTCGTGACAGCAGTGTCTGCAGCTGCTGAGACCTGATGCTGCTTGTGACAGCAGTGAGTGCAGCTGCTGAGACCTGACCCAACTCGTGACAGCAGTGTGTGGAGCTGCTGAGACCTGACCCAACTCGTGACAGCAGTGTGCGGAGCTGCTGAGACCTGACCCAACTCGTGACAGCAGTGTGTGGAGCTCCTGAGACCTGACCCAACTTGTGGCAGTAGTGTATGGAGCTGCTGAGACCTGATCCAACTTGTTACAGCAGTCTGTGAAGCTGCTGAGAGATGACCCAACTTGTTACAGCAGTGTGTGCCACTGCTGAGACCTGACCCAACTCATGACAGCAGTGTGTGGAGCTGCTGAGAAGTGACCCCAGCTCCTGACAGCATTGTCTGCAGTTGCTGAGACCTGACCCAACTCGTGACAGCAGTGTGTGGAGCTGCTGAGACCTGACCCAGCTCATGACAGCAGTGTGCAGCTGCTGAGACCTGACCCAACTCATGACAGCAGTGTGTGGAGCTGCTGAGACCTGACCCAGCTCATGACAGCAGTGTGTGCAGCTGCTGAGACCTGAGCCAGCTTGTGACAGCAGTGTGTGGACCTCCTGAGACCTGACCCAACTCGTGACAGCAGTGTGTGCAGCTGCTGAGACCTGACCCAACTCGTGACAGCAGTGTGTGGAGCTGCTGAGACCTGACCCAGCTCATGACAGCAGTGTGCAGCTGCTGAGACCTGACCCAACTCGTGACAGCAGTGTGTGGAGTTGCTGAGACCTGACCCATCTTGTGACAGGAGTGTGTGCAGCTGCTGAGCCTGGCCTTCGCTGTTTCTGGCTCAGAGGGGACACTTATGTGGTGCCCCTCCCTGCTCAGATATCCTCTCTCGCCCATGTTCCAGACATTTATTATTATTAATTATTATCAATATTTTTTTCTTGTAAAAGGCCTAAAAACAGGTAAAAAATAACACGAGGGGACGGGGCCACCCCCACCAGCTCCTGGCCAGCAGGGTGGAATGGGGTGGGACAGGTCTATGTCACCTCCCTGCCCAGTGAGGGGGTCCCTCAACTCCTCAGCCCTGTCCCTCACTCCCCAGGGAAAGGACCCCCTAAAATGGGGGTGCGGCTGGATAAGGCCACGGGCGATGGACTTGCTGAAGGTCCCTGGGCGGTTGGTGGACCCCAGGTGGGTGTCCCTCGGGTGGGTGTCCCTCGAGTGGGTGTGCCCTAGCCCCTGCCCTCCGCAGCGTTGTACTCCGTCTCACCAGCTGAGACTTGGGAGATTCGGCGTGTGGAACGCCACAGCCGCCGGTGGAACTGGCCTGGCCGCACCTGGGGGAGGGAGAGGAGAGCCCACCTGATGGTCCTGTCCACCAGCCTCTTCCCCATCTTCATCCTCTTCCCCATCTCTGTCCTCATGCCTTTCTTCCATCCCCTTCCAGATCTTCATTCCTTTGTCTACCATCATCTTCTCCAATGCCTTCCAGATCCTCATCCCCTTCTCCATCTGCCCTCATCCCTTTCTCCATCCCCTTCCTTATCTCTATCCCCTTCCAAATCCCCATCCCCTTGTCCGTCTCCATCACCTTCTAAAATCTGCTTCTCCATCCCCATCCTCATAAACTTAATTTCTATTCCCTTCCAAATCCCCATCCTCATCCCCTTCTCCATCACCCCCCAAAAGTCCATCTGTTTTATCCCCATTCCTTGTTCTCTTCTCCATTGCTTCCCAAATGTCCATCCGTTTCTCCATCCCCATTCCTCATTCCCATTCCCTTCCAAATCTCCATCCTCATCTCCACCCTCTTCCAGATATCCATCATCCCCAGCCCCTTCCCTATCACGTATCTCCCTCCAAACCCCATCCTTTGCTCTACCTCCACCCTTATCTTCAATGCCACCTCCATTGCCTTTTCTATCTTAGTCTTGCACCTTCGCTTCCCTATCTTCATCTACACCTCCAATCTCTTCTCTATCTCCATCTCCACCTCTGCCCTTATCTTCACTGCCACCTCCATGTCCACCTTCATCTCCATGTCCACCTCTGTTCTCTATTTCTCCATTCCATTCCATCTCTGCCACCCTCTGCCCTGGAGAGCCAAGAGGAGGACAAGCAGAGGTCCTCAGTCCATCAGCAACCCAGTGGGCACCAAGACAAGACCACCCCCAGTCCCTCTCCCCACCTGAAGTGAAGGTCTACACTTACCTCAGCAGGCTGCCCAGCCCCCACCACAATGAGCTTGCCATCCTCCAAGCCCACCAAGATGTGACTCTTCTCCTTGGTGACAGACACGCTGTGGACGGGCACTCTCATGGGCACGGGGGGCACGGCCGCCCTGAGGCTGTCAGAAGATGAGTGGTGGGATGGGACTTCTGGAAGCCTCCAAAGGGGTGGTTGTTGGGGGTGGGGGGGATGACACAAGGGTGGTTGGTAGCCCTCACCTCTGGAGGTCACGGATCTCCAGCCCACACTGCATGGTCCCCAGCACCACGAAGTCCTCGGTGAGGCACATGGCTGTCACCTCCTCATCCAGGGGCACGGAGGAGAGGTGCTTCCCATTGACCGAGTAGAGGTGCAACCCAAACCTGTCCTGAAAGACAGAGCATGGAAGGAGGACACACGTGCTGAGGGTAATAAGGAGGAGGACACAGGGACACCTGGCCATACCTTCAAGCAGGCTCGTTGGCCCACGCTGGTTTGGGCGACCACCTGGCCCTCTGGCCCTACAGCCAGGTGGGAGAGAACAGCTGGGGGTGAGCTCTCGCCGGGTGGCCGCAGGGAGCGGATGAAGAGCCCCCGGTGGATGGTGTGGATGATGATGGTGCCGTCCTATGGGATGAAGGGGACACAGGGAGATGATGGTGGCTGTTGTCCACCTTGCTGCCCACCCCACCACCCCAGCTCACCTTGGAGCCTGACACCGCCATGTCCAGCTCGGTGCTGATAGCCACACACGTCACCTCGGCGTCGTGGCCATACAGGACCTGGACAGGTTTGGGAGCCAAGCCACTGGAAAACCCACCCTGACGTTGGAGACACAAGGACCTCAGTGACTTGGTGGCAGTGGCCACCAGGAGCTCCTTCTGCCTGGAGCATGGCATAAGGGTCAACCTCCTACCTGCTGTAGGACCTGCCACACCATGCAGGTGGTGTCCCGGGACCCAGAAATGAGGTAGATGCCGCAGAGGTCAAGTGCCAGGCAGGTGACAACATCTGGGACATCCAGAGAGACATCATGAGGTGCTGGCTTAGCACCTTGGCCCCTCGGGATGGTACCAGTACCACCTGGAGGTGTGATTTGGAGATGCTACTAACTCTAACCTCACCCCAGCTCTGAGATAGGGCCTGGACTGTGCCCAGAAGATGGCAGATAGACGGAGATGTCCCTTGCAAGCTCGCGTGTCCTCTGCCACCTCCCCCATGACCCTACGAACCCATCAGGGCACTATCAGAGCCTCATCATTGGAGGAGGACATACCTATGTGCCGGGTGATGTGCCCCACCACCTTCCCTTTGGCCAGCGAGGTGACACGGAGGCTGTTGTCCCAGTGCCCTCCACTGAAGAGCAGTTTCCCGTCGGGGGACACGGCCAGTGTGCGGGAGCAGAGGTCTGCGCCGGGGGCGAAAGGGCCCTGCAGGAAGCGCTGGGTCCTGGTGAGGAGGGACATGGGACAGTAGCAGAGCCATGAGTGGGCTTGGTGGCACCTCTGGGGGTCATCCCTGAGGACTATGTTGCCCAACTCACTTTGTGTTGGAGACAGTAGGGTCTTTGGTGAAGCTGAAGTAGTTGGAGATGTTCTTGTCGTAGGGCAACCAGTTGTGGGTTCCCAGCAAGCCGTTGGCACTCACGGTGACCTGAGTAGAGATGGAGATGGAGGTGATTCAGTTCCCACCACTGCAGCCACCCTCAGGTTTGGTCTTGGACCTCCTAGGTCACCAGAATCCACCTGTGCCTCAGTTTCCCCACACTCACCAGGACATCTGGAGATCCCTGAGTGATGAAAGAGTGTGCCTGGTTCTTGGGGACCACAGCTTGCACCAAGGCCACCCCGTCACTGATGCCCTGTGGGGAGACAACAGCCAGTGGGCACCATCCTGACCACTACCAACCTTCCCAGTCCTGGTCACAGAGGACCTCTTGAGTTTGTCCTCACTTCCACAAAGAAGGACTTGAGCTGGTCCAAGTTCTCGAAGATGTTGGGTGAGCGGGTGTCGAGGCGGGCCAACCTCCGTGCAGCGCTTTCCGCTGACAGCCGGGCAGGGTGGGGCTCCTGGAGGGGGTGATGGAACCCCTGAGAAGGGTAGGGACCCTCCAAAAGGGGCAATTCTTGGAGGGGGTGGAGGTATAAGCTACCTTGAGTAGTTGGCAAGGTGTCTGCCCAAAGTTGCTGATGATGCCCTCCAGAGCCTTCCTTTGCGTCTCATCAGCGATGGCATCCAGGTCCACAGCTCCTGGGGATGGATATGGTCATGGTGGGGGGGGTCACCTGGTAGGTGTCCCCCCCACCTCCCTTCCTCGTGGCTCACCCTCATAGGTGCAGTAGTAGAAGACATTGAGGGCCTCCACGGCGGCTGGGCCTCGTTGCTTGTACCCAAAGATGAGGTCAATCCACTCATGGAGGTGGGCTGAGACATACTCCGACTCCTGGTCAAGGATGGGACATCAGGGCGGGCTGGGAATGTCCACCACCCCCCGGCAAGGAAGAGGGGCTGGGCTGAACTCCAGCATCTTACCAGGGCTTTGCGGTGCTGGTAGATGAAGTCCTCTTGAGAGCTGGCCCACCGGGGCAGCACCACGTCACCCACCTTCTCATTGGAGAGCTGCAGGCAGCCCAGGTCAAAGCCTGGAGGCACAGCAGGCACAGGGTGAATGAAGGACGCCCACCTCCAGCACGCTCCCGTGGCGGGGACACAACCATAGGAGGGCTTGGGTTGGATGGGGCCTTAAAGATTCATCTAGTCCCAACTCCCCAGCCATGGGCAGGGCCACCTTCCACTAGATGGTGCCCCTAGATGAGTGCCTCTTACCATTCTGGTTCTCCAGGAACTCAGGGAAGTAGAAGAACTCTGGGATGAGCTCCTTGACATCCACCGGGTTCTCCATGCGGGCTTGCCATGCTGCCGGCACCGAGTGGAACTGCCGGTCCGAGCAGTCAAACCTGGTGGGGCAGGACACCTGGGTTGGAGCTTCTGGTCCCCTCTGATGTCTCCTTCCCTGAGGTCCCCCCCGCTGGGTGCCCACCTGCCGCTCTGCAGCTGGATGTGCAGGGTGGTGAAGGGCTCGGTGCGGATCAGGTAGTGCATGACACCTGCCGCGTTGGAGTAGTGTGTGCCGTAGTGGAACTTGTCCACCGTGCCCGTGGGGTCTTCGAAGCTCTCAAACCTAGCAGATCAGAGAATCACAGCATGGTTTGGGTTGCAAAGGACCTCAAAGATCATCTAGATCCAAGGCTCCCAGCCATGGGCAAGGACATTGCCCACTAGAGCAGGTTGCTCGAGGCCTCATCCAATCTGGCCTTGAACACCTTCAGGGAGGGGGCATTTGCAACCTTTCTGGGCAACATGGCCCAGCATCTCCCCACACTCACTGGAAAGAATTTCCTTGTATGATGAGGTGAAGGAAGTCCACTGGGAGCTAACCAAAAGTTCCTCACTTCCCTCCTCCCTCATTTTTGACCTACTCACTTCTCCTTCACGTCCCGGGCGTGCCGCTCATTGGCCACCCCGATGGGCTTGGACAGGTCCCGAAACACGGCTGGGTTGGTGAGGTCAAGGGTCTCTGAGACGTAATCCCGTAGGATCCAGGGGAACTGGATGGGAGTGGGAGGTGGGTGAGGTTGGAGGTGTGCACAGGGGCACTGGAGGGGTGGGCGGTGGGGTGGACACGCAGCTCACCACGGGGTACTGGGAGAGGTCATTGTAGGTGCGCCCTGCGATTGTGTTCAGCTGCATGAGGTACTCGAAGTTGGAGATCTCCCGCAGGACCCATTTCTGGAGCAAAGGGAGAAGGGCTGAGATGGGCTGAGGAGGACAGAAGATGGGGCAGACACCTCCATCCCATGGCTGTGCCTGTCCCATGGCCATCCCTTGTCCCAGACCATCCTTGGTACCACAGCCATCCCTGGTGTCATGGTCATCTCCACCCCCTGATCATCTCTGGTCCCATAGCCATCCCTGGTCCCACATCTGCCTCCATTCTGTGGCCATCCCTGGTCCCTTGGCCACCCTTATCCCACAGCCATCCCTGGTCTCAAAGTCATCTTGATTTCAGGGACATCCCTGGTCCCAAGGATGCTCTCACACCATCCTTGGTTTTGTGACCATCCTCAGTTCCATGGCTGTCGCCACCCCATGGCCATCCCCATCCCACAACCATCTCGGGTCCCATGACCATTCTTGGTCTCACGATCATTTCCATCCCGTGGCCATCCCTGGTCCCATGGTCGTCCCCCATTCCATGTCCATCCTTAGTCCTGTAGCCATCTCCAATCCATGCTCATCCCTGGTCCCACGACCACCCCCCATTCCACACTTTCATTTTGTCCTGTGGCATTGGGGAAGGGGAGATATGGGGTGGAGGTGGGCAAGGTGTGACTGGTACCTGTGTGAGCCCTGAGGCTTTCAGCAGCTCCTGGGGCGATCTGCTGCCAAAGTAGATCTGGTTGGGAGGACGCAGGCCAAGGATGCAGGAGTAGACCTTGTTCCTCACCTTGGGGAGGATACGAGGAGGAGGATGTGGTTGGAGGACACGGAGCCAGGAGGGGTTTGCTGGGGCTGGGAGGGTGCCACCACCTTTTTTTTGAAGTTGAGGAAGTAGTTGGCCTGGTCGATGAAGAAGAGCTCGAGTGCAGAGCGGCGCAGGTTGTAGCGGCGCAGGTGGACCTCACGCAGGTGGGACAAGGGACGCTTGAAGTCGTAGCCGATCCCTGCTGAGATGTGGGGGGCACAGAGCCCCGTGGCCATCACCATCCACCCAGACCTCTGTTCCTGAGCCGGGGATCACCCTGGAGATGGGAGGAGGCCACCCCCAAAGCCACCAGCGCCTGGCACGATGGGCTTCCAGGGTAGGTGGGATGGGTGAGGGTGTCGCCCGCCCCACCCGGCTGCAAGGACCCCCCCGATGAGCACAAGCTGTTACCTCCCTCTGTCTCCTCCTTCTCACTGCTGCCATCGTAGAAGTAGATGTGCTGGGTTGTCACCTCCAGCCGGCCAGGGACAACAGCCACCGTGGTGATGAGCTCACAGTCCTCTGAGACCACCAGCTTCTCCCGCTGGTTCTGCTCTTTGGGCTCAGCCCTGGTGACACAGGTTGGTGAGGAGATCTTGGTGACATTCTCAGCCTGGGTGGGCCAGCACCATGACAGGGGATGGGGACACTCACTGGTTGTCCAGGACAGGGAGGTCCTCCTCAGCTAGTTGGTCATCTTCCAGCTCGCTCACCTTGGCCTCCTTGGCCATGGCAAGCGGAAGGGACTCGGCAGGGTTGTGGAGGTGGTCAGCTCCTGAAACAACGAGAGGGTCAGCAGGCACCTGTGGCCCATCACAGCTGGAGGACAAATCCTGTGAAGCAGCCCCATCCCACCACTCAACCCCAAGAGGGTCCAGGACAGCTCCCAGCTCAATCCACAGGGAACCTGTAGTTACGCCACTCCCATCACCCTTACCCAGGTTGTCCTGTGGGACCATGAGGGGGAGCCTGTGGTTGCCCCACTCCCATCACCCTCACCCAGGTTGTCCTGTGGGGTCATGAGGGGGAGCCTGTGGTTGCCCCACTCCCATCACCCTCACCCAGGTTGTCCCGCAGGGCACTGGCCTCCAAGTGTTGGTCAAAATTCAGGTTGGGCACCAGCTTCAACCTCATCCGGGAGTAGGTCTCAGCACTTGACAGCTTCCACCGAACCTCTGGTGGGTTCCTGGGGAGCAGGCAGGGTTGAGGAACCCTGAGGACCACCCCAGTCATGCCACCCTTCCCCGAGGACCAAGGTGGGAGCTCACCGGTCGGCCCAGGCAGAGCGAGGTGAGGTGAGGAGGCGGCAGAGGGACCTCCACTGCTTGAGCACGGTGCTGTGGTGGTTGTTGGCCTGCTTGAGCACGTTGGTGTGCCGGGCATTCTCCGCCTTGCAGCGCTTCGCCACTGGCTCCAGCACCAGCTCCTGCCAGGGGGGCAGGAGAGTCAAGTGGCAGCAGGGCTAGGGCTTAGGGACATCCCCGAGGTGAGGAGCATTCCATGGAGTGATGTCCTCCGGGTAAGGTGCACAACCCCAAGATGATGTGTTTGGGGTAAGGAGCACGTCCCCAGGATGATGTCTCTGGGTGAGGAGCACATCCTCAGGATGTGTTTGGGGTGACTAGCATATTCCCAGGACGATGTGTTTTGGGTGAGGAGCATGATGTGTTTGGGGTGAGGAGCACATCCCCAGGACAATGTGCTTGGGGTGAGCAGCACGTCCCCAGGATGATGTGTTTGGGGTGAGGAGCATGTCCCCAGGATGATGGCCCTGGGTGAGCAGCACATCCCCAGGGTGATGAACACATCCTTGAGACGATGTTCCTGGGCTGAGAAGCACATTCCCAGAACAATGACCTCATGAGGAGAAGTGTTCCAGGTGTCTCCAGGGTAAGGACTATATCCTTGGGGTGCAGAACAGGTCCCCATGACGAGGAGCACACCTCCAGGGGTGATGTGGCAGGGCTGAGCAGGCAGTACCTGGAACATCTTGCGGCTGGTTGCCTTCTCCTGCTCCCGTCGCTGGGAGCTGCTCATCATGGCATCGTAACAGGCGTTCCAGAAGTTGGACATGTGGTCGTGACTCTTGCCAAAGGTGTCCATCTCGAACTGGGCCATGGTGGGCTGTACCTACCGAGAGAGCCACCATGAGAAGGGAGTTGGGACCCACCAACCACCACCCAGGCTACAAGCCTGTGAGATTTTCCCCCAACGTCACAGCCACCGTGGCACCCACGTGCTTCTCGATGAAGCTCCTCCACTCCGGGGTGGTGCAGAAGAGCTGGAAGTCCTCGTAGAAAGTGGGACTCCCATTGGTGGGTGGCAGAGAGGGCAGGAAGAGCTGCAGCTGCAAGGTCTCATAGCACTGGTCCATAAGTGTACGGATGATGGGCACCAGCCAGGAGAAGGTCTCAGACTTGGCATCCAGCGAGCGTCTCAGAGGAGTCTCCAGCTTGCCCAGGAGGTAGCAAGCTTCATCCTTCCTGGGGACTGAGGAGGTCTGCAGCAGGCTGTGTAGCTTCACATATGCCAGTGAGTGCAGCTGCAGGAGGACATGGGATGTCAGATGGGGGCACCTGGATTCTCACCTCATGCCCCAGGAGAGCAGGGTGACCCACCTGCGGGTCTTGCAGCATGATGTAGCCCACAAGGATGCGTAGCCCAGTCTGGGCCATCTCCTTGAGGTCGGAGGTGCCGTTGGCCAGGTGGTACCAGACGCCCAGCTTGTCCAGCAGGCTGCTCACCCCCTCGTAGATCTGGGAAGGGCACAGCAGGATCACACCCCACCACTTGAGTTCTCCAACAAGTCACCAGGGCTGCCCTCATCATCCAACCACCCTCAGCTTTGCTCCACGTGGGTTTGGGTTATGGGTTAGGGTTGAGGGCTAGGGGTGGAGCCCCAACTCATGACCCTAACGAGAGACTCGTTAGGGCTGGAGACGAGGGTGATGGGTTGGGCCTTGGGGTTTATGGTGAGGTGGAGGGTTTGGGGTGAGGTCAAGGGTGTAGGGTTAAGGCTTAGGGTTAGGGTTCAGAAGTCCTCCCGGGGCCCAGCCACCTTCTCGCTCCACAGAGCCTGGTTGTTGTGTCCCTCAGAGAATAAGAAGTCCTGCAGCAACCGCAGAAGCTTGAGGGCGTTGTGGGTGAGACCAGGCAGGGTGGATGGTCCTGACTCCTTCAAGTCCGTCAATGCTGACTCCAACATCATCTCCAGCAAGCTGTGGGAGAGCGAGTGGCACTATAAAGTGGTCTTGCCACCCTTGGGGTGGATCAGCCTGGACCTGGGTAGGACTTACCTACGCTTGATCTCATCGGGGGGCCGCACCAGCTCGCAGGCTGTCCCCAGCTTGGTGAGGACAGAGAACACCTGCCCACGCTCCCTCCACGCCACATCGTCCCAGCCCTCTACCCCACGCCAGGTCACTGAGAAGATGATGTTGGTCAAGAGGTTGCACAGCTCCTCCTCGGGTGTTTGCTGTCAATGGAGAAGAAGGGTGAGAAGTTTGGTGTCCAGTGTGGCCCAGGATGGTGGACACGATGGTTTGGGGCTCACCTGGGGGTTGCTGGTGTTGGAGACATTGTCACTGGGCAGTGTGTCCTGGTAGCTGCTCTCATCCAGGACGTTGGAGAGGCTGGAACTCTTGCGTGCTCGCATCCCAGGGAAGGGCTTGAAGCTCTCCAAGGGTGAGGGGGTGCCAGGGCCGCTGGCAGGGGTCTGCGTGCCGCTCTCAGCTGTGGTGATGGAGCTGGTGCTGGCCAGGTCAAGCCCCAAGTCAAAGGGTGAGGTGGAGAAGGGTGAGAGTGGGTGGTAGACACCATCAAAGGGAGGTCCATCACCAGGGTTGGATGACGAGCGGCTGGCCCGGTCAGAGGAGTCAAAAGACTTGAAGTTGTAGGAGTGGAAGGACTTGATGCGGCCACTTGGGGAGATGGAGTGGTCGGAGAAGCCCTCAGAGAGCTCCTGGTCTGAGGCCTCGTAGCCCAGTGGCAAGAAGACATCCAGCTCCTGCAGCTCGACTGGTGGTGGGCTTGGTCCCTCCTTGCTGGAGGGCTCTGAGCAGCGGAGGAGCTCCAGACAGGTGCCGTTGCCCAGGTGGCTCAGGCTGTGTAGGCGGCACTCGTAGGACTCCTTGACATAGAGCTTGGTAAGCGTGTCCTGCCAGCCAGCCAACCTTGCCAGCTGCCTCACCAGGTCCTGCTGCGCGTAGATCAAGTGGAAGAGCTGCAAGACGAAGCAAAAAAGGGGAACATCTGACGGTGTTACCCCAGCTCCTGGGAGTTTCTTGGTGACGTTGGCCCTTCCAATTAGGAAGATGCTTGCTCCTGAGCACCCCAGGTCATCCATAACCATCATGAGTGGTAGGAGCTGCACCACCTCCATTGCTGGTAGGTCCACACCTTGGTAGCCATGTGCATGAAGTGTTGTCATCACCCCCATGCCCCTACATGTGGGCATGGTTGGATGCCCCGGGACCTCTACCCGGGTTGACAACATGGTGACAGCACCTCGAGACCATGGCCCTGCTCACCTTCCGGCAGATATCGAGTCGCACAGTCAGCTCAGCACGGTGGGACAGGTAGACCACAGCCACCAGATCCTTGTAGTTGGGAGGGTCTGTGGACAAGGAAAGACAATATGGCAGTGGGACACCTCCTCCTGTCCCCAAAAGCCATCAGAAGATCCCCAGCTCCAAGGCCAGAAGACCCTCATGGGAAGCCACCCGTGATTAACCCATGGAATATGTTTGGGATGGGTGGTGAAGGCCACTATGTGGTACCTGCCCCGAGGACCTGCTCCGAGAGGCAGCGGAAGAGCAGCATGGAGCCGGGGATGTCACTGAGGCAGGCGATGAGCCCCTGGTACCCGATGTCCTTCAGCTTCAGGCGGTTCTTGCTGCGCTCAGGGACCTTCTCGTACTTCAGCATCTTGTAGAGGATCTGGTGAGACAGGGAGAAGTGGTCACCCCGCTGTGGTGAAGCCACCAGCTACTGGGGATGGCAAGAGGTTGGCACTAGGGACTTGCCTTACCTTGAAGACCCTCTCCCGCACTTCATCTGAGAACTTCTTCTGCACCAGCAGTGAGAAGAGGATCTCCACGTGGCCTGGCTCGAAGAGGAAGGTGAAGAGCTGCTCCTGGGCTGGTGAGCCCTTCAGCAGGCTGTGGATCACCTCCAGCGCCCCACAGACCTGCAGGACATGAGGCTGGTTGTCCACTGCCCTCCACATGCCCCACTAGGACCTCAGCCACTTCTCCCCATCTGTTGCTGCCATGTGCCAGACCAACCTATGGCATGAGGTTGGTCCCAGGTGGCTTGGTGTCCTACCTGCTGCTCATCCTGTGCCCCAGCCACGTAGCTCAGCAAGCTCTGCATCTCCTCCCCAGAGAAGCTCCTGCAGAAGAAATCCTTCACCAAGCTGAAGAGGGATATCTGCACTGTCTTGACATCATCGGTGGCTGTGGTCTTCTCCCTGGCGGTTCTGATGGACAGACATGCATGGGGATTCCCTCTGGGGACATCCACAGCCATCCTGTCCTGTCATCCACCACCAGCATGATCCCAAATCCCACCATGAAGCCTGAGAAGCTCCATGGCAGCCTGCTGTGGACATCCCTCCTGGCCAACACTGCCCACTGGGAAATGTCCACCCTGCAGGTTTGGGTCTCTGCAGGGTGCCATCACCACCAATATAAGGGACATGTGGAAACTCATCAGGTCAGACAAGAAAAGGTCATCAGCTTGTTGCAGAAGTCACCATGCTCTTAGTTGCTGCTGGAGAGATGCTGGGGTTGGACTTCGGGACTGACCAATCAGAGCTCTGGGTGGAGGCTTGGGGAAGAGGCAGGGGCATGAAAAGTGGAAGGTCCTGCACCCACCACCATGCTCCCACACAGAATCACAGAGCCTTAGAGGCTGGAAGGGACCTCCAGAGATTATCCAGTCCAACCTTCCTACCAAGGCAGCATCACCCAGGGTAGTTCACATGGGAATGCATCCAGGTGGGTTTGGAAAGCCTCCAGAGAAGGAGACTCCACAGCCTCTCTGGGCAGCCTGCTCCAGGGCTCTGTCACCCTTACTGTAAAGAAGTTTCTCCTCACGTTGAGGTGAAACCTTTTCTGTCCCAGTTTGTAGCTGCTGCTCCTTGTCTTATTGCTGCTGACCACCAAACAGAGATTGGCCCCAGCCACTTGGCACCCACTCCTCAGATATTTGTACACATTGATATGATCCTCTCTTAGTCTTCTCCAGACTAAACAGCTCCAGGGCTCTCAGCCTCTCTTCACAGGGGAGATGCTCAAGTCTTCCAATCATCCTCATAGCTCTCTGCTGGACTCTCTCCAGCAGGTCCCTGTCTCTCCTGAACTGGGGAGCCCAAAAGTGGACACAGTATTGCATATGTGGTCTCAGAAGAGCAGAGCAGAGGGGGATAAGAACCTCCTTAGCCCTGCTGGACACACTTTTCCTGATGCACCCCAGGATGACACTGGCTCTCTTGGCCACAAAGGCACATTATTATTATTATCCCATGAGGTGCTTTCAAGGAGAATGTGGCCTCAAGAGAAGGTTATCTACCCCAAGCTGTAGATGCAAGGGGTGAAGCCCACCACCATGTCAGTGCTGGGAGGTCCTGCCCACAAGTGGTGGCTCACCCATAGTACGTCCTGATGGAGTCCAGGACGTACTGCACCCCATACTTTTTCCGGATGCGCTGCTTGTGGTCCTTGACGACGCTGGCCAGATACTGGATGTGACCTGCAGGGAGAAGGAGTGAGCAGCCACGGAGGTTGGTTGGCATGGAGGACGCCCCCAGGCGCCGCCAGTACCCACCTAAGCGGACGGCGAAGTCGCCGTTGCTCCAGATGCGGAAGTCAAAGAGGAGGTGCTGGTAGAGAAGGTGCAGCAGGAGCCCGCTGCCCTCTGAGGCCACCTGCTCCATCAGGATCTGCGAGGCCATCAGCGTGCTCATGTCCAGCAGTGGGCTGGAGACCTGCCGTGGGTGAGAGGAGAAGCTCACAGCCTCGGTGTCCCTGCTGGGGAGCGGCCCTAAGGACTGCAGGATGCAGCCTCCGTCAGCCCTCCACACCTTCTGCAGCAGTGCCCCAACGATGGCAGGTCCGTGGCACTGCACCAGGCTCTCCTGGTTCACGGGGTGGTTCTGGATGAAGTTCTTCAGCAGCAGCAGGAAGGCAGCCACGCTGTTCCTCTCCAGCCTGCTCTCTGCAAGACACAGGGCACAGCCCACTGGCTTCTGTCAACTCCGTGTCCACCTAAACACCTCCCCACAGAGCTGCCTGCCAAGGACATCCTGGAGATCCACCTGAAGGACATCCTGGAGATCCTCCTGTCAACTCTTTTCCACCAACTTATCAGCCTTTTCCCTGGTGTCTCCCAGATTTACATCAGTAGAAACCTCTGGTGCTCTGAGCTTGGAAAGGAGCTGGGGACCAGGAGAAAGCCTCTTTTGTCTATGGAGGAGAAGACTCCTGCATGAACTGAGCCCTGCTACAAAACATCAGAGACTCCATGCAAAGCCAAGCTGGAGGTCAGCAGTCTGGAGACAACCATTGTCCCAGAGCTGGTTAACCATGACTGATTGGGTCATAGCCACATCAAAAGATCAGAAAAATCACAGAATTGTTTTGGTTGGAAGCGATCTTTAAGATCATGGAGTCCAACCATGAACCCAGCACTGTCAGGCACCACCAAACCATGGCCCTCAGCACCTCCATGGTGCTGAAGCTCCTCCATGGATGGGGACTGCACCACTGCACTGGGCAGCCTGGGCCAGGCCCTGACAACCCTCAAGGGGAAGAAATTGTTTCTCTGGTGCAACGTAAAGCTCCCCTGGGACAACTTGAGGCCATTTCCTCTTGTCCTGTCACTTGTTCCTTGGGAGAAGAAACCAAGCCCCATCTGGCTCCAGCCTCCTTTCATAGAGTTGCAGAGAGCCAGAAGGTCTTCCCTGTGCCTCCTTTTCTCAAGGCTCAACAAGCTCAGCTCCCTCAGCTGCTCCTCACCAGACCTCCAGATCCTTCAGCAGCTTTGTTATCCTTCTCTGGCCCTGCTCTAGACCCTCCATATCCTTCTTGGAGTGAGGGGCCCAAAACTGACCCTAAGATTCAATGTGTGCTCACCAGCACACAGTCCAGGGGGAAAAATCCCTGTCCTATTGCTGGTCACACCATTGCTGATCCAAGCCAGGATGCTGGTGGCCTTCTTGGCCACATGGGCACACCCCGACTCATTTCCAGCTGCTGTCACCAACCCTCCCAGGTCTTTCTCATGCATCAGTTTCCAGCCACAATGGCCCCAGCCTGGAGCCTTCCTGGGGTTGATGTGAACCAAGGGCAGGGCCCATCCCTTGGTCTTGATGAACCTCATCCCACTGACCTCACCCATTGCTTCGGCTTGGCCAGATCCCTCTGTAAAGCCTCCCAACCCTCCAGCAGATCAAGACTCCCACCCAGATTGGTGTGATCTGCAAACTGATGGAGGGTACAGCCAGAAGATACCAAAAATTTCTCCATTACCCCACAACTCTTGGGGCAGGACCTCTCCTGCTCACGGTAAACACCAATCTGTTCCTGGCAGCACCCACATGGCAGTGAAGTTACCTTCAGGCACTCAAGCAGGACAACTGCTGCTCCGTGTCCCCTGAGGTCCTCACCTGAGGACTTGCCCAGTGGGATAAGCATGCCCTGGGCATTTCTGGAGGATGTCAGCTCTGGCCCCACCAGGTCGTTGGTCTCCTGTTCATCCTGAGGCTCCTCCTTCTTGGACACCACCTGCTCCAGCAGGGGCAGCAGCACACCCATTCCTCCCACACAGTTGACCACGTCCTGCCAGAAGGAAGTGAGAGGCTTTGGTGGGTGCTGAGTGGTGATGGCAGTGTAGAGGGGGAGGTTGTCCACTCATCTAGGTCCACCTTTGTTGCTTGTGAGCTCAGCCCAAGTTGGGGAGAACCAGCCCCCATGTGTAGCAAAGATCAACACAAACCAAAACCAGGGCCTCATGAAAGCACCTGTCCCCCTGAACCACCCATGGTTCCAACCTAGAATGCTGAGGACCTATGGGACAAAGAAGTCTGCAGGGCATTCATGGGTCGCACAGGTTCTTGGTGGACCCAGTACCATGTTGTAGAGTCCCCACAGGGTGCAGAAAACCACCATGGCCACCCAGCACCCTGTGGAGGCTCTGCCCTGGCCTTGTACCTCAGAAGAGACCCAGCTGCCTCCCTGCCATGGGGTGGACTGGCCAGGATGGGCCACCCTACACTCAGCTGACCACCTTGTGCCCCATCAGCCTACCTTGATGTCCCAGTTGACCACTTTGTGTCCCGTCAGTCTCCCATCCAAGCCATGGCTGGGAGAGAGGTCCAGACAGATGTTGTTCCTGCAGGCCTAGAAAAGAGCACCATGGAAGGATCCTCACACTCCTGGAGATGCCACTTATGGCCAAGGGTCTACCAGAGCCATGCCTGTCCCTGGTGGGGTGGCTTTCCTCACCTGTGGGGTGTAGTACAGCAAGAGCTTGCTGCTGAGCTCCACCAAGTCACTCTCCAGTGTAAATGGCGAGGTGATGTTTGGTCCTGAAGGAAGAAGATTGGGGTGAGCTGGGACATGGTGGAGAAGACCCCAGCTGCCACCAGCACACCTTGTGGACATCTCACCTGCGCAGAAGAGGGCTTTGACCTGGGCTTGCTGCAGAGCTTCGCAGAAGATGGCCACAGAGCCAAGGTGACCCTCCAGGGAGGTGGGGCTGCCCCACTCCGTATCCTGGCTTCCAGCTGCTGTGGTGGCCACCACCCCCTCCATGGGGGGCTGAGTAGGGGTCCAGGAGTGGGGGCCCAGGGCAGCAGGGACAGACTGGGAACGGCCAAGGGTTGGGTGTGAAGGGAAGACTAGCTCCGGCCCATGGGACACCGGTGGGTGGCTGGTGGTGGTGGTGGCACTGGTGGTGGTGGTCCGGTGGCCTGCAGAGCCGATGCAGCAGGAGGTGAAGGACTGGAAGGGAGGGAGAAGAAGACACGGTCAGCCCCCAGCCCCATAGGCAGGGGTCCAGGCAGGTGGGTGAGTGGGTGGGTGGGATGTGCCTCACCTCATGGAGGGAGGGGAAGCGGAGCTGCGCTGTCTTGCGCAGGTGCCCATCGCTGTAGATGCTGACGATGTTCTGGCCAAAGGGCCGGCGCCCAGCCACGTGGACAATGTCAATGCAGTGCTGGTGGGGAAAGGGACCGGGTGTCAGGCGGCTTGGTGTCCTTGGTGTCCCTTCTCGACAGGGGTGGAGATGGGGGTGGGGATGATGCTCACCCAAGCTGAGTCATTGAAGGCAAACTCCGGCAACGCAACCGTCATGTAGTCCTTCTTGGTGCAGACTGCCACCACCAACACACCGCCGGTGGTGAAGAACGCCTCAAAGCCTATCCCACCGGACGTGAAGAAGCTGGTGGAGGAGAAGCACGGCGGGGATGATGGTGCTGCTCCTCTTCATCCTCAGCTCAACCCCTCCCAGCCCCCCCACAGAGCATCACCTGTAGAGCTGCCTCCTCTTTGGCCTCACTGGCGGCACAGGTTCCTCCTCACTCAGGCACAACCAGGCATGGAAAGCGAAGGCACTGCCAGGCCACTTCTGGATGGTTGGCACCATGATTCCTGCCATTCCTGGCGTCAAGTCAAAGCACTGCAGCGCCCGGGGAGGTCCCTCCAGCCGTGCCATGCCCGAGAGCGCCCGGATGACAGGTGCCACGTAGGGATGAGGTCCCTGTCCCCGCTCCTGCCGCAGCAGCCGCAGGAGCTGCCGCAGCTCTCCGGGACGGATGGAGAGGCTGCCCAGGGCCCGCAGAAGCTCCAGCAGATTTTCAGAGCAGGCAGCTGGCAGCGCTGGCTCAGTGGCCAAGGCACCCAGCAGACAGCCCACCATGCCTGCCTTGACGCAGGTGAGGCGGCTGGGCAGGGAGGCTTCGCAGAGCCGCCGCAGCCAGCCTGAGAGGAAGACCTGCAGCTCTTGGCACACCAGTGTTGGCAACCAGGCCAGCAGGATCAGCAGAGGTTGCTCATTGCGGATGGGGTGCACCGGGAAGGAGCTGTGGTCACCCTCTACTGCCTGTTGGAAGACAAGAGATGGTTGGCTTTGTGGAGGAGGATGGATCCTCCCCTTGGCCACCCCAAGTTGGCAGCAGAGGCCTCCACATGTCCAAAGTCTTGGACACTCATATATCAAGGGTCTTGGAGACCTTTGTGCACCAAGCATTTTGGAGACCTCTGTGCATCAAGGGTCTCTGATGTATCCTTGGGCATCAAGCGTCTTGGTGACCTCCACACACCCGTGTCTTGGTCTGTCAAGTACACCACCAAGTACATCAGACACCCTTGTCCACCAAAAGCCTTGGAGGTCCCCATGCATCAAGCACCTTGGAGACCCTGCCATGACCAACAGAACCAGACCTGCAGTACCACATCAGAAAGAGCCCCAACCCCTCCCAGAGCTGAGCAGGATTCCAAGTCAAAGATGGTCCCAAGAGCATTGGGAGGAAACTGTCTGGGTGGTGAAAACTGGGAGGCAAGGAATGGAGCTGCTGAGGGTCAAGATCTACCATGAACCACCAGTGCTGAGGGCTCTGCTCAGTGTGGAGAAGTGGACATGCTCACCATGTTGAGAAGCTCCTGGAGAAGACGTTGGGTGGGCTGACCTTGGCTCCTTAGGACCTCGTAGAGGTGGGAATAGCCGATGCGTTCCTTAAACACCTCCTGCAAGGATCCAGGTAGGTGGGACCCTGTGCTGAGCTCCACCACCAGCTGCAGTCACCCTGGCCCACCTTGCAGGGTGAAAATGCCCAAACCTATCCACTTGTAAGGTCCCCTCCACCTCTGGTCCTCTGCTTACCTTGGCTGAAGGTGAGTTGCTCATGATGGCTGTGAGCACCCCGAGGGCGTGGACAGCAATGGTGTCGGAGCTGCCATCAAAGCCCTGTGGGGACATGAGGGTGGTGGGTCTGCTGAGCCATGGGGTTGAGGGGACACAGCCCACCATGCCTGGAGGGTTGCTTATGGGGTGGCCCCACATCATGGTACCTGCTGGAGACCATTCCTGTCTGGTGGCCGTGTGGGTACCTCATCTTCGGCTTCATCCACCTCCCGTGAGCCACCAAGGTAGAGCTGCGGGACAGGGAGACATGAGTGACAACCAGCATGGTGTAGGGGGAAGAGGGACAGGGGCTTACAGAGGGTCTCCATCCCATGGATGTTACTGTGCAGGAAGGGTGTCAGAGACAAGAAGGGTAAGGATGGAGATGAAGGTGCCCACCCTGGTGTCACCAAGGTGGAGACACCAACAGGGCCATCCGGGTACCTTGCTGTTCTGCAGCAGCCGGATGATGTGTTCGAAGCAGTTGTTGCTGAGGAACACAGCCTGAAGGACTGGCCGGTCCTCGCAGCTCAGCATGGCAGGGATGGCATCTACCGTAAGGTGGAGAGGGCTTAGCAGGTCAAGGGAGCTTCTCCTCCCCCTCTACTCTGCCCTGGTGAGACCCTGTCTTGAGCACTGTGTTCAGTTTTGGGCTCCCCAGTTTAAAAGGGACAGGGATCTGCTGGAGAAGGTCCGGCAGAGGGCTACAAGGATGAGTACGGGGACTGGAGCACTGCCTGATGAGGAGAGGCTGAGGGACCTGGGGCTGCTTAGTCTGGAGAAGAGAAGACTGAGAGGGGATTTAATAAATGTTTACAAATATCTGAGGGCTGGGGGTCAGGAGCAGGGGGACAGGCTCTGCTCACTTGCTCCCTGGGATAGGACCAAGGAGCAATGGATGTAAACTGCAGCACAGGAGGTTCCACCTCAACACAAGGGAGAACTTCTTCACTGTAAGGGTCACAGAGCACTGGCACAGGCTCCCCAGAGAGGTTGTGGAGTCTCCTTCTCTGGAGACTTTCAAGGCCTGTCTGGATGCATTCCTCTGTGACCTGAGTTAGATTGCATGGTCCTGCTCTGGCAGGGGGTTTGGACTGGATGATCTCTTTGGGTCCCTTCCAACCCCTGACATCCTGTGATCCTATGATCCCACAGCCCCAGCCCCAGCCACCTACCCAGCATGAGGACACGCAGAGCGATGAGGCCAGTGGCTGCCTCTGGCGCCAAGGAAGCGATGGGCAGGTTGGAATTGAGGACCCTGAAGTAGCCATCTAGGAGGAGACGCAAGGGCACAGGGCCAGCGCCAGGGCTGCTGCTGTGCAGGATGTGGACCACAGCTACTACCACACGCAGGGCCAGCTCCAGCAGCCCAGGGACAGGTTGAGTCTCTCCACCTCCCCGCTGCAGGACACCAAGGAGAAGCTCTACTGCTGCCGGCGTGATGGCTCTCAGGGCGTTGGGCTGTTTGGAGCAGATAGGCTTTGCATTATCCATCTGATATACACTGCTTGATTTCATTGAGTCATGGAATGGTTTGGGTGGGAAGGGACCTTTGAAAGTCATCCAGTCCAACTCCCTTGCAGTCGGCAGGGACACCTGCAACTAGAGCAGGCTGCTTAGAGCCCGAAACGAGCTGACCGGAGAAGGTCAACAAAGCTGGTGAAGGCTGCAGAGCGCAAGATGTGTGAGGAGCAGCTGAGGGACCTGGGGTTTGTTGAGCCTGGAGAAAAGGAGGCTGAGGAGAGACCTTGTGGTTCTCTGCAGCTCCCTGAAAAGGAGGCTGGAGCCAGATGGGGTTGGTCTCTTCTCCAAAGCAACAGCTGACAGGAAGAGAGGAAATGGCTTCAAGTTGCCCCGCGGGAGGTTTAGGTGGACACTAGAAGAAACTTCTTCCCTGAAAGAAGTCTCGAAGACTGGCACAGGCTGCCCAGGGAGTAGGCTGAATCCCCACCCCTGCAGGTGTTTAAAAGCTGCAGAGATGTGGTGCTGAGGGACATGGCTCAGCACCAGGACTGGATGGACTGAATGATCTTAAAGATACTTTCCAAACTAAATGATTCCATGATTCTAATGTCTCCTTGAAGCCTTCTCTTCTCCAGGCTGAACAAACCCAACTCTCTCAGCCTGGCCTCACAGCAGAGAGCTTCCAGCCCTCTCAGCACTGCTGTGACCCCCTCTGGCCCTGCTCCAACAGGTCCCTGTCCCTGCTGTGCTGAGGACTCCAGAGCTGGCCCCAGCACTGCAGGTGAGGTCTCAGCAGAGCACAGCAGAGGAGCAGAATCCCCTCCCTGCCCCTGCTGTCCACACTGCTGGGGATCAGCCCAGGACACAGCTGGGGCTGGGCTGTCAGTGCTCAGTGCTGGCTCTTCTCCAGCTTTTTGGGGTGGAATTTAGGAATTTGGGGGTGGAATTTGACATGATGGCTATGGTGGTCTTAGGTCGACAGTTGGACTTGATGATCTTGGAGGTCTTTTCCAACCAAAACAATTCTGTGATCTTATGGGTAGATGTTGGAACATGGAGCAGTTGGAATCAACCAGACTTTGGGGTTCCATCATTTGGATGATGATCCCAAATCCTCCCTCACCATCTACCTTAGATCCAGAGAGGATGGCTCCAAAAAGATGGATAAGACGGAGCTGGAGCATTCCAGGGAGCTGTCCTCCAGCCTGGAAAGACTCTGAGAGGATGAGAAAGGAATGATTTATTTCAAGGAGCAAGCAAGGAAAAAAGAAACAAACAAAAAGTTTCCTACCCAAATTCATACCAAAATCCAGCCCCTGTGGGTGCTGGACCTTGTTGATGACGGAGAGGATGAAGATACTCAAAGATTTAAGCTCTGAGAGGTTTTATTGCTCCTAAAGTGTGAGTCTTTGGAGCTAAAATAAGGGTCAGTTGGGGGGTTGCAGGCGGATGGGAGGTTTAGGGGATTTTTGGGCAACGTTTTTTGCCACAGAATGGGGGTTTTGGGGGCTTTCCCAGAGAAAAATCCCCTATGGGTTGAGTTTTGCAGGGTCCTCAGATTGGGCAGGGCTTGATTCCTGCCTGAGGATCCTGTACTTGTCACCACGGATCCCATCCTGACCCTCTCTGCCCCCATAGATCCCACCCTGACCCTCTCCAACCACATGAATCTCATCTTGGCCCTCTCCATGCCCATGTGGATGCTACCCTGACCCTCTGCACCCCCATGAATCTCATTCTGACCCTCTCTATGCCCACATAGATCTCACCCCTCTGCACCCTCATGGATCCCATCCTGATGCCAGATCCCTTTACCTTGGAAGAAGGTGCTGAACTCAGGGGGCAGCGGGGCTGGGGCAAACTTGTATTTGCTTTTCTCCTTGGAGCTGATGACTTCCCTGGAAGGAGCCAGGGTGAGGTTAGGGGGACCCTGGGGGCTGAGGGTGTTCCAGGGTTGGGTGAGTCACCCAGATTTTGGGGCACAGGGTTTGGGGGGTTCCACACTCACCCACTCAGCTGCCGTCTCCATGTCTGGTAGGGGTCAAAGAGGCACTCACAGAGGTGCAGGGCATGGAGCACCCCACTCTCCAGCTGCATCCCACCTCCTTCCAAGTCATGGATGCTCCTCAGCTGGTGGAAAAGGTGGGATTAAGACTTCCCCAACCTATCTAAGAAAAATCCTCCTGCAGTTGAGCTCCCACCTCAAAAAAAATCAGTTGGGGTTGTTCCCTCACCTTGCTGGTGCAGACCCGCAGGAACTTCAGCACCTCCGAGATGAAGCCAGAGGTTTTGTCTGCTTGGATGTTCTCTGGGTTTCTGGGAGGTGAAGAACATGTTGGGGGGGTTGCTGTGGCATGCCAGGGCATCACTGCATCATGACCTTTAAGTTCATTGAGTCCAACCATGTTCTAACTCTGCCAAGGTTGCAGCTCAACCATGTCCCTCAGCACCACATCTCTGGGGCTTTTAAACACCTGCAGGGATGGGGATTCAGCCTCCTCCCTGGGCAGCCTGTGCCAGTCTTTGAGAACCCTTTCAGGGAAGAAGTTTCTTTTAGTGTCCAACTAAACCTTCCCTGGGGCAACTTGAGGCCATTTCCTCTTTTCCTGTCACTTGTTGCTTTGGAGAAGAGATCAACCCCATTGGGCTCCAGCCTCCTTTCAGGGAGCTGCAGAGAGCCACAAGGTCTTCCCTCAGCCTCCTTATCTCCAATTCTCACAGCTGCTGCTCACAAGTCTTGTGCTCTAGACCCTTCAGCAGCTTTGTTGCCCTTCTATGGACCTGCCCTTCTATGCCCCTCAATGTCCTTCTTGGAGTGAGTGGACCAACACTGACACCAGGATTTGAGGGCTGGCCTCACCAGTGCCCAGTCCAGGGCGGGGCAATTCCCACCCTGGTCCTGCTGGCCACACCACTGCTGCTCCAGGTCAGGATGCTGATGGCCTTCGTGGCCACCTGGACACTCACTGGCTCATCTCCAGCTGTAGTCAACAACTGCCACCAAGTCCTTTCCCATGGGGCAGATCCAGCCACTCTGCCCTCAGCCTGGAGCCTTCATGGGGTTGATGTGACTCAAGGGTAGGATGCAGCCCTTGATCTTGTTGAACCTTATCTCACTGGCCTATCCCATTGCTGCAGCCTGTTCAGGTCCCTCTGTAGATCCTTCCTGATCCTCCAGTGGATCAACACTGCCACCCAACTTGGTGTCATTTGCAAACTGACTGAGGGAGTCTCAAGCTCCTACTCCAGATCATGGATAAAGAGATTGAAGAGATCTGAGCCCCAGGGAGCACCACCGGTGCCCAGCCAGCAACTGGAGTTATCTCTACTCCTCACCGTTCTGGGTAGTACCCTCAATGCCCCCACCCCAGCATCTGGGGCCGATCCTGTAGTACCAAGAGGACCTAAACCAGAAACCTCCATAGGTGAGAGGGGCCAGAGGGTAACTGTGACCTCCAAGAATTGCTGGCAGAGGGGGGGTGTGACCCACCTGCAGATGATAATGAAGAACTTGAGGAGGAGGAGGGCCTGGCCCAGGCTGGTCCCAGCACCTTCCTCTCTTGGGACCTGTGCCACACACTGCCCCAGCCGTTGGGTCAGCACCTGCAGAACCTCCCGTGGCAGCACTGGGATCTCTGACACTGACTCCTCTGGCCTGCAAGGGGCACAATGGGGTTGGACAGGAAGTGATGGCCCCAACCCTAACACCATTACTCCACCCTGCCACCGCCAAACCCCTCCTGAAGCTTCTGACCAGATGGTTTCAAGCAACCAGGAGCAGATGAACCCTGGTGGCAACCCCCATTCTGAGCAGCGGGTGTCACCTCTGTGTCACCCGAGGGTGCTCCTCACCTCCGGGGCTCCAGCGAAGGCAGGGCAATGATCTTCTCAAAGTTCATCACAAAGGCTTCCAGCCACTGCTGCAGGTAGGAGAGGTCCTTCTGCAAGGGTCAGGGTGGGGTTGGAACCGCTGGCCAATCAGATCCCACAGCTGTCACCACCCCAGAGCTATCAGCCAATCAGCAGTCAGAGCACTCAAGACCTCCTACCCTTCTCCATGACCTGGTGGTCAATTAGTCTGAGCACACTCCTGAGAGCACACCAGCCAATGGGCAACCAGTGCAGCGCAACTTGTGGAGCTGCTGACCAATCAGAAGTCAGAACAGCAGAACCTATGGAGCCATTGGCCAATCAGAACCCAGAGCAGCACAACCTGTGGACTTGTTGGCCAACCAGCAAGTGCAGCAGCACAACCTGTGGAGCCACTGACCAATCAAAATCTAGAGCAAAACAACTTGTGGAATCACTCACCAATCAGCACTTAGAACAGCACTAACCTATGGAACTATTGTCCAATCAGCACAACCTGCAGAACTGCTGACCAATCAGCACTCAGAGCCACACAACCTGTAGAGCTGCTGACCAGTCAATACCTAAGGCACCTGTCCCTAGGGTCTCCCACTAGCCAATCAGCAGGCAGAGCACCTGCCCCTGCAGCCAATCAGCAGGCAGAGCACCTGCTCCTGCAGCCAATCAGCAGGCAGAGCAGGTGCAGTGGTTGTACCAGGCTCTGATTTACTTCCTGCAGCCACCCTGAAGCCCTTCACCCCTGACCCATCACATCCTGGGGTCACCAACCTTTGGGGTGACTCATGTCCTCAGGCACCCCGATGATGCACCTTGGGGTCGCTCATGTCCCCAAGCACCCCAGAGAAGCACCTTGGGGTCACTCACATCCCTGCACACAGAACTGAAGACCCTTGAGGTCACTCATGTCCCCACGTACACCAAAACAGCACGCTGGGGACACCAGGGTTCTGAGCACCACCATGTTGCATCTTGGGGTCACCCACATCCCTCTGCACCCCATGCAGCAGCTTAGGGGGACCTTTGACTCTGTGCACCCCAGTGTAGGACCATGGGGTCACCCAGGTCCCTCTGCACCCCAAGGTAGGACCATGGGGTTCCCACATCTCCCAGCATCCCAATGCATCATCCTAGGATGTTCCCAGCCTAAGCAAGGATCATCCCCATTGGGGGTCTCCCAAAGGGAGGGACCTCACAACCCCCCAGTGTCACCCAGTGTCCCTCCAAGCCACCACCTCCCCATGTCACCCTCTTCCCCCCCACTGCTGCTCAACCACAAACACCAGCATCCG
>VWYK01086936.1:53320-85434 GCA_013399775.1 Semnornis frantzii | reverse complement strand
AGGCTGGATATTAGGAGGAAGTAGTTCATAGAGAGTGATTGACATTGGAATGGGCTGCCAAGGGAAGTGGTGGAGTCACCATCCCTGGAGGTGTTCAAGCAAAACCTGGATGGGGCACTTAGTGGCATGGTCTAGTGGATTTGCTAGGGCTGGGTGATAGGTTGGACTGGATGATCTTGGAGGTCTCTTCCAACCTGGTTGATTCTATGATCTTTACGTTGCTCCCAACCCAAATCATTCTGTGATGCTGTAATGTCTTTACTCTGGGTTGGGACTGA
The DNA here is from genome assembly GCA_013399775.1 of Semnornis frantzii. Lineage (NCBI taxonomy): Eukaryota > Metazoa > Chordata > Aves > Piciformes > Ramphastidae > Semnornis > Semnornis frantzii. The sequence continues at coordinate 85,156 of VWYK01086936.1, read as the reverse complement.
AGCAGGAGCCAGCACAGTGCCGCTCTCCCAGCCTGGCCTCTCTGGGGATCAACAGCAGCGTTTTTGATTGCAGTGATGTCCCTTCTTGGTGTTCTTGGTGCTGGTGCCTTGTGGAGAGATCCTGATAAGGTGCAGAGTCAAACCCTCAGAGCTGTGAAAAGGCATTAGTGTTGTCCTCTTATCTCCAGAGCACCCCTGGGGATGTCACACTGTCTTTAGAGAGCATGGCAAGGCCAGGACTGCTCAGATGGACAGCTATATCCATGCAAGATTGCTTTCTACACAAACCTAGGCAGCAGATTTGGGATTCCTCACAGGGGAGACTTATTTAATTTAAAAATAAATCCCAGGGAAATGATGTAAAGGGTTCTGCTGCTGCTGCTGCTGCTGCGACTTCATGTTGCAGCCAGATCTGTGTGTCCCACTAGTAAGGATTTTAAGCTAACACAGCACGAGCCTGGTGAGCTCAGGTTGGTGTGCTGGATTTTAGAGGAGCTGTTACATTGCCCAGGGCCATGCTGCCTGCTCTTGACTTCCTGGAAAAGGGAATTTCCCTGTAATTTTCATTGTGGAGAGCAAACCTCACTCACTCCCAAGCATGCTACATTTATTCTGTGTTTTGTTTCCTTGATCCAATCCAAAGTGAAGATTAAATGATCCTGAAAAGTCCCCTGCAGTAGAAAATCTAATAGGAATGAGCTCCAAGGAAAACAAAACATATCATCCAGGCCCCTAAGTCACAGGGTTTAAATATCATCCTGGACTTTGTTCAGTGCATGTTACTTGACATCTAGGTTGTGAGCCTTCAAAAGGTGTGTTTGAAGCTACTTAGTCCATCAACCAGGCAAACAGGACTATGTCTCTTAGCTTTCATTTGGGCAATGTAGAGTTACTGAGTGACTGAGGGAGCTGGGGATGATTAGTTTGAAAAAGAGGAGGCTGAGAGGAGACCTGATTTCTGTCTACAGCTACCTGAAAGGATGTTGTGGAGGGGTTGGTGCTGGTCTCTTCTCACAGGTAAGTAGTGATAGAACCAGAGGGAATGGCCTCAAGCTGTGACTGGGTAGGTTTAAACTGGACATTGGGAAACATTTTTTTTCCCAGCAACAGTGGTCAGGCATTGGAATGGGCTGCCCAGGGAGGTGGTGAAGTCACCAACCCTGAGTGTGTTTAAAAGTCATTTGGATGTGGTGCTTGGGGATATGGGTTAGGGTGCACCTTGTAGCGTAGGGATATCAGTTGCACTTGGTGATCCTGAGGGTCTTTTCCAGCCAGAATGTTTCTGTGATTCTGTTAGATAATGGTCGGACTTGATGATGTTTTCCAAGCAAAATGATTCTAACAGAAAAAATCCAAGTATTTGCAGTGCTTGGGGAAGCTGGGCATTGGCAAAAAAAAATCTGTCCCAAGCCCTACAGGTAACGTCATGGAAGCACTTTCCAGCTGAGGAGCCCAGGAGCACAGGCAGAAGCATCTTTTCTGGCCCTGCAGCTGTGGCTGGAGGCATGGAGAGCTGTTATTCCACTTGAATTTCAGCCTCCAGGGTGCTCATTAAAAAAAAAGGCTCCAAGTTTCCTACCTCATGTGTCAGCAACATGTGGAGAAACACTGCGTACAGCTCTGCGGGGCTGTTATCTCCTCTCGCTGTTATTAATGGGCATTTTTTTAATCACCGCGTTGTCTCCTTCATAGTCATACATTTGTGCCAGAGCTACGTGAGATGCTGGGCCTGCCCGGCCCCTCTGTGGGCAAAGTTCAAGGGGCTGAAGGGAGGGGTCACAATTTTTCCACTGACAAACCATGTGTTTGGAAGGTCAGACCTGAAGTGCCTGAACAAGCCTGGAGCTGAGAAGTTGTGTTCACACTTGAAAATGTCTCCAGTGTTTTCCTTTTGCCGTTCCAATCTTCCTACTGCCTGTCAGGCTTCAGCCATGAATCACTCCTGGGCACGTGGCTAACACATAAAGGCTGCAAAATATTTTGATGGAGAGGAACGGGGGTGGGAGCTTGAGATAACCCAGCTGATTGTTCCCAAGCCTTCAAGTCCTGTGCAGATGCATCCAAACCTGCAGCATTTACAAGGGTGTTTTTTCCCAGAGCTCCCGGTCACAATGAAACCTGGGGTTTGGTGAGCAAGGTAAAGCTTTTGATGCTGCAGTTCAGTGGGGTTGGGATTTCCAGGGTTGCAAGTAGAAAATGCTGCCCCAGCTCAAGCCCTGGTTGCTCACTTTGGGAGGTTGAGTAGATCCAGGTAGAAAAAAGAAACATGGGAAGGGTCCTCCTCAGCATCATCTGCTCCCAAAGCTCCATATCTCCCAGGGAAAGGTGGGTGGTGTTACAGTAATGAGTCTCTGCTTTTAACAGCCCTGGTTGTCTCTCCAACAGCTTCACAGAAGCCATGAAGAGCCAGCCAAAACTAGAGGGCTTGGACTGCAACTGGGCCTATTACTCAGGCTTGGCCATCTTGGCTGTAGGGTCCTTGTTTGTCATCTCCAGCTTCTTAGCACTAGGATTCATCGGAACATTCCTGGGTAAGCACTTAAAAAGTCAACAGCTTAACCATTAAATGCACTTTAATCCTTGCAGGGGTCTTTTGCTAGAGCAAAGTCCTGTCAGAATTTCCTTGCCCTTGCCTTCAGGGCAAGATTTGGTCTTGACTTCATACCAAAGCATGATGTAACCTTGTCGTTACCTCGCATGGGAGAGACAGTGCAGAGCCTTTATACAGTGAGTCCCATCACCTTCAGCACCAAGCAGGACATTTTAGAAGGCTGTTCATCACCTGACAGTCCAAAAAAGACCCCAAGTGCAGACCCCACAAGCAGGTCAGCACCAGCACAGCAGGCACAAGCCGTTCAGCTTGCTCTGAGCCCCCGCTCTCAACACCTGCTTTGAGGCAGGTTCTTGTTTGCTCTGTAATAAACCTGACAGTGGTTGACAGATTCTTTTATCTGCCACTTCATGGCAGAAGGCATTTTCCATTGTGCCTGCTTTCACATCTAGAGAGTAATTCCGCTAACGTTGTTGATTTTAAAAACATGCCAGTATGTGTGGAATTCATAAAAATAAAATAGAGACAGGAACAATAAATATCTAAGGAAAGGGGCAGCTCCTGCTGGCTGGAATAATCACAGCCCCAGCTTCGACACTGCATTTAGGCTGTGCTTTTGCAAGTGCTTTACAAACCAAATTCAATTAGCTCCTGCAGCGTCGCCAGGAAGAAGGGGGGGAGGTAATAAGCCTTCCTGGTTTCAAGTGGAGTTGGAAAGAAATGTGTGGAGTTGGCCAAGATCCTGCTGCCAGGAATAGTGGGCTCAGTGGTCCTCAGCTCAAGGGTGTGGCTTCGCCCTTCAGCTGTGTGACCCTGCTCCTGGCACTGTGTTACACCCCTGTCCCCCCAGCTCCAGGCACCAGCATCCTCCACTATCACCCACAGACCCCAGCAGTGGTGCTGTGCCTGCAGAGTCATGTCCAGGGAGGCTGGGCACAGGAGTAACCGCCAGCAAGAGCTGCCTGAATGCTCCTGAAGTTCAGCCAGGTCTGGGGTTGTTTACGTAAAGCCTGATTCATCTGACCAGGAGGATCCACTGGACTTGAACCGCTGGGGAAAAACAAACAAGTGAGTCAGGCTCAGCGTAAGCGGTGAGACTGGCCCTGTCCCTCTCTGCTCTGTATGGCCATTGGCTCCTGTATCCCCCAGGGCAGGAAACAGACAGTCGTTGGTGGCCCATACTGGGCACTTCTGCTCCATCCTCTCTCCTGATGGAGGCTCTCCCTGCCACCAAGTTGGGGCTACATGGCTCCAAGCCTTAGATGAAGCAGCAGGGAGTAAAGCCAGCTCTTTATGCTAACTGGGGCAGAACTGAGTCAAGGTGAGGAGAAGCCAAGTCCATGTTCTGGTGCAGCCAGGCTGGCTGGGGATCTCTGCCATGGAAGCATGGCCCAGCTGGAGCCTTGTAGAACATCATCCATCCTTCAACCGATAGTTGGATTCTCAGCTCCATTGCAAGCCTCTATGAGTCCAAGTCAGCAAACTCTCAATGCAGAATGCTCTTCTGTGTGGTTTCTTACCTAACAGTGAGGGAGACAAGGGGCAGGTCTCTGAGAATCTCTGATGAGATGTTCTTTTGCTCAGGACTCACCTGGAACTCGTACTCTCAAAACCCTCCTACATGCAGGGTTCAGTGATGTGATAGTGCTGCAGGAGGAGCAGAGCCCCACAGAAGTGACAGCACTTCTGACTGCAGGTAGCAGAGGGCAACACTGCTTTGGTGGGAAGGGGGTTATCTCATCATCCAGCAGCTTCTCACAACCAGTGTATGAGGTCTGGAGATGTTTTGAGACAACCTCTGACACCCAAGCACTTGCGGAGTGCATCAAATGGCTTTTCTCTGCTGCCATCAAAGTATGGATGCTCTGTGCAGTGAGATAGTCACACTGACCTCCAGCAAAAAATAGCCCATGCTAGATGCCAGAGTCCTTTAGCCTGACAAGGAGCTGATTATAACCCAAATTGGATGGCAAAGTCCCTCGGCCTGACAAGGAGCTGATTCTTGATTGGAGGGTTTCATGAAGGCACAGGAGATGGCCAGGGTGATGCTGTGCAACCCAGAGCACAGTTCCTTTCTCTTAGCACCTGCCTGAGTATAAAAACACTGCAAGTTCTCTCTGGTGGTCATGTTCATTTAATTGTGTGGGTTTAGAGGCAGGGTTAACATCAGAAAAGCTCATGTCCTGGGGAACAACTTGCTCCCCTCAGCCACTCTGTGCTTTTGCTTGCAGGAACCCACCCAGAGGGTCCCACGGCCCCACCAGTGCTAGGCTCAGATAAACCCCTGCCAGCCCCACGAACCCAGAGCTTTGTGCAAGCACCGCTTGGGAGCGAGGTGTTCAGCCCAAAGGCAAGGGCGGGCAGGGAATAATGAAGCATTCTGACACATAAGAAAGCAGAGAAATGGGCTGTGGCAGGGGGTGATGTGTTCTTTCTACTGGAACAATCTCAGAGATGCATTGCCAAGTAACTGTGAGAACATATAGCATGAATACGAGGCAATTATCTCACTTAGAGGCCTGTAGTTAAAGCCCCAAAGCATTGTCTAATTGGGCAGGCGCTGTTTATCCTTAGAAATAAATGTTTTTGCACCATGTGAGGTCAAAGAAATTACACCACGATCTAGGTAATAATAATAACCTTGAATAGTTTGCACCCCTGTAATGCCTTTTATCTGGATTTCTGAGTACTTTCTCACCATACATTAATCCTCACCACCCTCGGGGCTGTAAGAAAGACTGATCTTATGATCGGTGCACAATGGCACCAGGAGGGACAGATGGAGGAGCCTTGCCTAAGGTCAGGGAAAGTGCTGGCAGCAAAGCTGGCAACATGACCTGGGGCTGTGGCAGCTTCTTGAGCCGATGGACCAACACTGCTCCTCGCTGACTGACACAGGTCTTGGGCAGCACACACGAAGCAAAATCCTTGCTGGGCTTTGTGGTCTGTCTTGTAAGACCCAGAGAAGTCAGAGATCTGCATGACAACATTTCCCCTGCCTTGAGATGCCACTCACAAGCTGCACAACATCTCCTTGCTTGTCATTTCTTTTCCAGGCTCCTTTCAGGAGGTTGGAAGGATTACTCTGAGGTAGATAGGAAGGTGGTTGGTTGCTGACTGTTCTGAAAGCTTCCCTGGTTGCAGATGACAATCACCTTTTCTCACCGGCAGCATGCTAATAATTGAGCATTTTGTAGGCAGAGAGGCTATTTTCTGAAATTCTGAGAAAGTCTCTGAACCAGGAGGTTGGGGTGACACTGAATGAGAGCATTTGGTGGTGGAGGGCATGATTACACCATCTCCAAACACCATTACAGGGCGCTGGGCTTATTTCCCCATTTAATGGATCTGATCCTATGCATTTGTTTCCTCATCCAGCAGCATCAGACGTGCAGTTTTCAAATGAAAAAGCCAGAATCAACCAGTCAGGACCTCAAGAGCTGTCTCCTGATGAAGGTCGTGGCTGCTGTAGCCTCATTGCAATGCAGAAACCTTCCTCATGGGCAAAGAGCCATTCTGGGAAAGGCTGATAGAGACTGAGTAAACAGCCAGCCTCTTTGTTGCTGTTTTCTCAGCCTGGAAATCAGCAGTGAAACCACCTGGTTCACCTTCGCTGCTCATCCCTAGCAGGGATGTGGCATGGGGAGAGCCATCAGCCTGCCAAAGCCCCTCACAACTCCCAGCTTCGTGGAGCCTAACCAGAAACTCTTCTTGTTTGCTTTGCAGGTGATTACTTTGGCATCTTGATGGAGGCAAAAGTGACCAGCTTCCCCTTCAACGTCCTGGATAATCCCATGTACTGGGGCAGCACTGCTGTCTACTTGGGCTGGTCCCTCATGTGAGTACATGCCCCTGCAAACAGCATCAGCAGGGCAAGCATGGGGCCTGTGCTGGGCACTGGCTGCTTCAGGGGGCAAAACACCTCCTGGTGAAGTCAGCCAGCAGTAAAATGGCAGGGAGAGTGCAACACGCCCTGACTCCTCTTCACTTCCTCACTTTTCTTGTATGTGCAGAATCTTCTGCTGCCATAAAACACTTGCAGCATTAATTGTAGCGAAATAAATCATGGCCAAGTGCTGGGGAGAGGAAGAATCAGCAAATGCTCTGCAGCTGAATGAAGTCCTTGGCAGGCACTGCACATGGAAAAATCAACATTCGGGGCTGAATTCACACAGGGTGTCACTCTGCAGGGGCAGGACACTGATACTAGGAATCAGTGTGACCCTGGAATTACCTCTGAAGAAAACAAAACAACCCAAGGCACCCTTTCCCCCTGCTGCACGGTGGTGATACTTCCGAAAAGGCTCCTCCCCTGATACAACAGGGCTTAATAGCCTACTTAGCAGGAAATGAATAGGCTGTAATTTAGCAGCAAATGAGCAATATTCTCTATTCTCTGTAACAAGTTTTATGTGGTTTTCATTTAATATCACATTTTATTTATTTGCTCGGGAGGAAAAGCCCAGGCTGTGTCCCATCAGGAGCCTGTCAAGCATTGGGGGATGCTATCACTAGGTATTTTCCACTGGTGCTCCTGAGTGTGACCACTTCTTTTCTGCTTTGGTGGAAAAAAATCAAGTGCCTTGCCACTTTCTGCTCACCTTTATAGCCATGTGTGCTGCTCTTTATGGCCCCTGGTAATAAGTAAACTGATGGTTTCTCTCCTGTCTCCACTGAGCCTTGCTGCTCTTCATTCTGCACTTGAAATTCCCTGCCTGGTGCTGTCAGGACTGCCTGCAGAAGTCTGTTTGCCTTCCTGGCAGACCCACAGCACTGGATTGGGTCCAAATGGGAATAGGGCATTGTTGGGTATTAGAGTTGGCTGTGGAGTCAGCAGCAGCTGGGAGGAGTGGGACAGAACAGGGGCAGGATGATCCCCCTCCATCCCACACCACAACCAGTGATGACTGGCACTACCACCCCTCATTCCACAAACCAAGGAATTTCACCAGGTGGAACTATAAGGACATTTTAATTTGTTTAAGACCAACATCAAGGTCTTTCCTAGAACCTCAGCAGAAACAGTTGCATGCTCCTGAGCTGTTTCTGTCCCTTCTACATGCCCTGAAGAGAGCAGCCTTGCACCAGGTGCATGTTGCTTGGTCTTTCACCGCAATCCTGGGCAAAAGCAGCTTGAAGCACACAACAGTGTGATCCCCCCCTTTTTCTCATTAAAAGACTGCCACCATAAAGGGCAGCAATGCATGACAAATAATTGCTGTTAACAAATTGCTGGAGCTGTGTGAAGTGGCACCAAGACACCACCTGCCTGCCCTGGGGAAGCTCTGCACAGCTCTTCACGTAGTGGTTTGAACTGCGTCTTTCCTCTGGGATCTCAGTTCAGGTTGCTGGGCAGGTCTGGGGAGTCTCTTCCGAGGTCTCAGGGCTTTCAGAAGATGTTAGGTGTCTGCCTTCAGAGGCCAGGGCTAACATCCTGGCTGTGTGGCAGCTGGAGGAATGTGTTTGCTGTCTGGTTTTGCACAGACCCAAAGCGAAGAGCGTGTTTGTCCTCCCCTGGTGATGCATTGCGCTCCGTAGCGTGGCATTGGAGCCCAAAGCACTGATTAATTTCCATCTGTGAGGGCACATACCACAGCACGTAAGTGAGCCTGGCAGCACACCAAACACTTTGAGCCTTCTGACTCCAGTCCAGCCTTAAAAGCACTGCGTGGGGCAAGAGCCACTCTTTACCCCCTTGCAAGGATATTGCAGCTATCCCCAGGTGTGCAGCCAAAAGCATCTGCAAGATGCATTGGAGAAGGCACCTCCATTTATCACCACAAAGATAGGAGCTCCGGGAGGAAAGGGCAAAGCAGGTGTCCCACACCCAGCACCCAGCACCAGCAAGACCAGCAGGGAATAAAGCAAGCCCACACTTGCTCTTGCAGACAACCCACAGCTGTGGGGAGCTGCAGCAAGGGTTGGGGATGGACGGACTTCTCTACCCCAAAAAAAGTCCTGCCAAGGGCACAGAACCTTCCTGTCTGACTTTCAGTTGAGTGTGCCATTGCCTAATAAGTAGGTCGAGCTCTTAGGATAGAAACGACTCACCCCAATGCTTCTCATCACCCACTTCAGGCAGCCTCATTTCTCCCACAAGACAAATGGAGCATTAGCTGTTTGGGGACAGCTTTGTGTATCCCTGATAGGGAAGTGTTTTAACTCATGGCAACAGGCTGTGTAAATCAGAGCTGCAGCCGCAGCCAAATGATGCAATTAGAGGTCTTGCTGTCAACAAACAATCATGCAAATTTGTTCTCTTTGATAGGAATCAAGGAGGAGACATGACTAAGCATGTAATAGGAGGGGGTTGGGAGAGGAAGAAGTTGCCTGATGCTTCCTAATGAGGGAAAAACTTTCTGCAAGAGGCAAACAGAGAAAAAGTGGAGATATGTGTGGGTCTCTCCAGGAACTCATCAGGCCAGGTGGTACCTGAAATTAGGTCCAGTGTGAGGTTTAAGTAGCTTGGTTTCTCCTCAGAAGGCAGGTTTCCCCAGCATGCATGAGTCTTGCAGAATGTTTTTCTTCACCAAGGACCAGCAAAGTCCTTTTTTTTTTTTTGTTTTGCTGACAGCCAGCTCTTGTCCCTCTCAGAGCTGAGCTGTGATCAGCAATTAAAGGCAATCAGCAGCATCCTAATTAAGGGCAACACTTGCAGCCGCTAGTTGAAGGCACAGGATGCACGCAGTGTTTTGGAGGGAAAAGTTCCTTGCTGAGAAAAGGTGGCACCAGGACCTCCTGGCTGCTGGGCTAGCAAGCAAGGAATGGCTACTGATGTGGCTGCTGTCACCACAGGATGGTGTTGACATCCCCGGTTTGGAGACTGTAACCCACTGGCTGGAGTCTTGGTGCCTTAGCAAAGTCCTCTCTGGCTTCTCTGGAATCTGCCTCAGACTTCTGGGCCAGTGTCCTCATGTAGGTGATGGAGGTTTGCAGCCTATGTTGACATATCTCTTTAGAGCAGGAGGAGTAGGGATGGTTTGGTCCTGATTCTTTGGTGCTAAAAGGAACAGTCGCTCCCATTGCATAGTTGTAGTAGTGGGGCCCTCAGTACAAAAGGACATTGTTGGAGCATGTCCAAAGAAGAGCAGCAAAGCTGGTGAAGGGTCTAGAGCACAAGTCTGGTGAGGAGAGGTTGAGAGAACTGAAGTTGTTTGGCCTGGAGAAAAGGACGCTCATGGGTGGTCGTCTTGCTCTCTACACCTCCCTGAAAGAAGGTCAGAGGTGGATGGAGTTGGTCTCTTCTCCCAAGGAACAAGTGACAGGACAAAAGAAAACAGGTTTGAGTTGCAGCAGGCTAGACATAGGAACAATTTCTTCAATGAAAGTGTTGTCAAGACCTGGAACAGGCTGCCCAAGGCAGTGGTGGAATCCCTGTTGATGGAGGGATCGAAAAGCCATGCAGATGTGGTGCTGAGGTTTAGTGATGACCTGGCAGAGCTAGGTTGGACTCAATGATTCTAAAAGTCTCTTCCAACCAAAACAATTCTCTGATCTACACCTCCTTGAACACCTCTGCCTGTTAGCAGACAGTGCAGTGTGATGGGCAGCTCAGTCCCCTTGCAGAAGGACACCATTTGGCTGAGTTCCACAAGGTGACTGAACATGTCCCTACAGCATCAGAACTGGAGCAGGATATATTTAAGTTGGACATAGGAGGAAGTTCTTTACAATGAGAGTGGTAAAATACTGTAACAGGTTGCCCGAGGATGTGGTTGAGGCCCTGTCCCTGTTAACATTCAAGACAGAGTTGATGTGGCCCTGGGCAGCCTGATCTAGTTGTAGGTGTCCCTGCTGACTGCAGAGACATTGGACAAGATGACCTTTAAGAGTCCATTCCAACCTGGTGCCATCTGTGAATCATCTTGAAGTAGGTTTAAACATGCACCAAGCCCTGCATACAGCCAGCCTTGGTGCTGCATCCACCCAGCACCCTTTGCAGGTCACACATGGACCTCTCCACATCTTCCCTTCCCTCTCCATTCCTGGCCCTGCCGCGGCCCAGCCGCCGCATCGATGTATACGGTGCCATATGCCGCTGCGGCTGCCAGGTGTCTCCTGCTCCCTGGGTGGCCCTGCCTTGCCGTGCACATCAGGCATTTCCCTTATAGCTCTGGCTGGGAGCCACAGCCCTACGTCAGCAGCTGCTCAGCTATTGAACAGCCGAAAAATCTCAGGACTTGGCATCAAAGCTGAAGCTCTCTTAGCAGAGACGTGCAGGGAGCAGACTTAAAAGAAGCCGCCGAAGTAGGCTGGGGAAAAGTCTTTGCCAAGTAACATCTGCCCAAGACAGTTAACGTTAAGTAGAAAAAACCCAACAAACCCCACCCTTTCCTTCGCTCCTGTTTAATGAGCAGGAGAGAGCTCTCCTGGAGCCCAGCATCTCATTTCACTTTCCGAACCAGGCCTTGCGTAAGCCCAAGCACTTACCTGAGCTTTTCCTCCTCTTTCAAACCAGGCACGCGAGCCCAGCTGGCCTTTTGCTGACAGCTGTAGTGGCAATTTCCTACACAATCGCAATGCTGTATGAGGGGTGAGTAGCTCTGCAGAGCTGGAGAGCTTCTAATTATTTCTAACGGGTTTAACTCCCCAGGTTTCGGGGAACTGCAGGAGTAGAGATGTTTTTTTCCAATTAATTCAGTGGGGAAGAAGGAAAACAGAGGATTGTTTTTTCAATTGTTTTGATAATGGGCAGATTCCTCTCCGAAACTATTCGCTGAGTTCTAGGAACATTTATGCACTTGTTTATTTTTATCAAAATGAGATCTTTTCTTCCTTTTGGGTGCCTGTTTCTGTCTGTACAAGAACAATAAGGAAGGCACTGAGAGGGTTCATTGTGTTGTCTGAAGAAACTCTGTAGAAGAAGCGTTTTATAGTTCCTTGGATGGGCTTCTCTGATATTTTGCACCACAATAGCTCAGTAGCCCAGGACAGAGTGGCCCAGAATAATGCCCAGAAGCAGTTGTACTTCATCAGTGAAAGCTTTTTTGTGTTCGCAAGGGAGGAAGAGATGCAAAGATGAGGCCAGTATGCATCCGGCGTACTGAGCCTCATCCCACTCATGGATGGTCCCAGGTGGGAGCAGCCTTGGAGCTGCTCCATGGTTCAGAGAGAGTGGGCTGAGGATTGCCATGGCACAGGAGTAGTTGGGTTGTGCCAGCCTTTGGAGGGCAGAGTTTCTGGACCCAAAGGAGAGCACACAGCAGTCTCGATGTTAATTCTTCCTCCGTTCTTTTGCCCCACGCTTATGTCTCTGCTCTGTCTCACCAAATCCTCATTCTCCCAACCACAGGCCTTTCACAGAGGAAATATATCGGCAGAAACACAAGGGAGGAAAGAACAAGTAGGAACAGGTACGTTTGCTGATTGGTGTTTCAGCAAGAGGGGCTTCTTTGCCAGGCTCCCCAACCTGCCAGCACATTAGATAGGGGCAGGAGCACCACCCACCCTCCCAGCTCATTCCTGCCCTCCCCAGCTCCTCCAGAGCCCTTCCTGCACTTTTCAAGGGATTTGAGCTTCAAACCTCTGCGAAAACCCAGGTGGGAAGGTTTTAAACCGTGGTGATCCTGTCAGCCTCTCAACACTCGGTCAGTAACCCCCAAATTGGTTAGATTGTATGCTTGAGAGTCAGCACGAGGGAAAATTGCTGGGGAGCTTTGAGGCTCCAGGTTTAGTCTGAATCAGGCAGATAAAAAGAGCTATTGACCATGGCCAGTCCTCCAGAGAGCAGCAGGGATGGTGCAAGAGGGCATATGTGCCTGACCACCTTGCAAGGAAATCAGGCACCCCTGCTGCATGCCCAGGCTGGGAGCATGCCACACATGGGCTGCACCAGCTCAACCCAGAAGCTTGGTTTGGGGGGAACCAAAACTTAAGTTCCTGCCAAAACTCCCTGGGGTTAAATGTCCCCCTGGAATAATCCTCTGCCCACTGGTAGGTGGGGAGGTGTTGTCAGCCCTGTAGCCTCTCCCTCGGCAGAGATGCTGTAACGCCAATGTGGTCCCTAACAGGCTTTTGTCTCTGCCTTTCGCAAAGCAGTGTCTCGGATACCTCAGCACGGTGTGCCTCTCTGGTCCCCACACTGTCCAGTTTGCCTGTTACCCTACTGAGATATGTCCCACTAATTAGCCCAGCAACCCTTAACGAGCCCACTGAGCACCCTGCAGTACTGGAAGCCATCAGAGGAACAGCCTGAGCACGGCAGCACCTCCTCACCGCAACCCGTGGGAGCTGGAGGTCCCTGTCCCCAGGTCTCTGTCCCCATCGATGGATCACTGCAGCTTCTGCCACAAAGGCAGTGCTCTCCCAGGAGCCACATGGTGTGGGACCTCCTGACCTCTCCTCTTACACACTGGAGATCTGCAGGGCAAAAAGGAACCCAGCTCCAGCCCTGGACTGGAGAACAAGCAGAGTAACAATGGAGGCACCAGGGGCCTTCTGTAAGCAAGCTCTGAGCATGAAGAAGCTCCAGCTCCATCTGATCCTGAAGATCATCTGAAGATGCTGTGGAAGAGGCTCAGGAAGCAAGCAATAAAGAACATTTTGGCACTCCTGGGATATTCAGAAAGAGCTGGAGAAGGAAGAGGTGAAACCTGCAAGCCCAGGGACAAACCCTCTCTTTTCTGGGACAGGGAAACCTCCTTGTCTAGCACTGCCATTTCCCACCCATGCAGAGCCCTGTAGTATCTCCACACCATTTGAAAAGGCCCCAAGAAAGGTCATTGAAAAGCACTTAGACATAAATGTATGACCTAAACCACTGTTCAGGGGTGGATGGAGGAGTGTTAGTTACCTCATGGGGAAGCCCCTTCATGGAGATGACCAAGGGGAAGAGTCAATTCCTATCCAGACCCTGCAGTTATCCCATCCCTGGTCCCCTCTGCACACACCCAGCCCCTCCTTTCCCCAAGGACATGTGTGGGTCCTGCCCACCTTCCCCATCACCTTGTCAGTGCCTTCCAGCTATTTTCACTGCCTCGAAGGGGCAGTGGGTCAGAGGGAGGGAAAGGGCAGCCTCTGCCTTCTGCACCAGGCAGCAGACAGGTGCAGATCATCCTTTCCACCCCTGCCACCAGCCTTGACAAGTCCCATAGAGCCCAGTGCTGGATCCTGCCCTGAAAAAGAAGCTCCCAGGGGGCGGTGCTCCAGACCTAGGCTCAGTGTTTGCAGGTTCCCAGAACAGTTTGAGAAATAAGCTGTAAATGACCGAACACAAATCAACATAAAGCCTCCAGCAGTGGCACTGGAGAAGGGAACTGCTCTGGTGCCAGCTCCTATGCTGGCATCAGGACGCAGTGTCACATCTGAGCATCACATTGTCCCCTCTGCAGAGGATACCTTTTTTCACTGTCACCTCCACGAAAGTGTTTGATTTCCTTTTGCTTTTGCACGTTGTAATTCACCCTTTGGGCATCGCTCAGCAGGAATTAAAAGTTGGTTTCTTTTCAGTGCAGCCTCCATTTCCTTCAGCCAGGCTCCTGATGCCGTGGTTGCGTTTCACCATTTTGGAGCTGTTACAGGAGGATGTGTTGGTTTTTTTTTTCATCACCATCCCAATGACCTTCCTCTTAAAGACTTGGGCATAGTATTTTATTTTTAGCTAAGTTTCCACATCCCCTTCATGGTTAATGTTTATAGACAGAGGCTAAAACAGCCCCGTACCCATAGCAACCAGCAAGGAGAGGATACGTTGCATTATTCAGACAATTTATGTCAGAGTTGCCAGTCCTGGCTCAAAGTCTCTGATGTAAATAAATTCAGATCTGTTGATGGGTGAAATCAGCATTTGCTGAAGAGACACCTGCCCAGTGGGGAAGGCTTGCTCTTCAGGAGAATGCAGCTTTCTGCTGGCTCATTCCTTGTCTGGGGACTATATATGCCTTCACCTGTCCCCACAACCAGGCTTACCTCCCTCAGATGAGTGTCACCATAAACTTCAGGGATGGAGCTGCTTCCCCTCCTGTGCTCACAGCACCCCAAAAGCACAGGTTTTTGGTGCTGCACCAGCTTCATGGACTGCTTCCACCTCCATCCACCATTTCAAACCCTTCATGATCCCTTGCTCCACCATTTCAAACCCAGCCTTTCCCAATTCCCACCTAGGCTAATCTCCCTCAGATGAGTGTCACCATAAACCCCAGTGACAGAGCTGCTTTTCCCCTCCTGTGCCCGCAGCATCCCCAAAGCACAGGGTTTTGCTGCTGCACCAGCTTCACGGACTCCTTACCCCTCAATCCACCATTTCAAGCCCTTCATGATCCCTTGCTCCACCATTTCAGACCCAACCTTTCCCACTCCCCAGCCACTCTGTCAGCTTCGTATTGCACAAGGGTTTTCCTGGAGCAGAGCCAGATGCATCCCCGTTCTTGGTAGCTCTTCCTGCAGCAGCCAGTGCGGATTAATGTGTCTCTGCGTTCGCGGAACTGGTTCTGGCTGCTGTTAAGCTGGGGTCTGACGTTTCAGAGGCATCTGCTGTTCCCTAAAGCAAACCCAAGGAGCTGGAAGGTGATGTTCAAGGCCATTTTGCAGGATCCAAGCCCATCTTTCTCCTTTGAGCGGAGGGGTTGGTCATGTCTGTGGCGATTCCTGGCACTGTGAGGAGGAAAACAGACCATTACTCATATTGTTTTCTAGGATTGAACAACAAGGGATTAAGGGACTCTTCCTCCCTGCTTTTAAGGGGAAAAATGGATTCCTCTCCAATTACATAAAGTTTCCAAGCATTTGAGATTACGAGGGGTGGGGATGAGACCTTCAGCATGAGCATGAATTGCTGGTGGTGTCAGAACTGTTTTCCCCCTTCCCATCTCCAGTGCCACTGCCTGGTTGTGGCTAGGCCATATTCTGCACTGAAGTAGAGGTGTACCCTACAGTATCCAGGTCACATTGAGGAACTCCTGCTGCTTCCAAAGGAAAGGCCTGCACTGTGGTGGACCCCTAGAACCGGCTAGCTATATCCCCAGTACTATGAGGGTGCATCCCTCTGGCTCTTCAGGAGTTGTCAAGCACCAAGTGGGGTCCCTGTGTCCCTCTGGCTTTCTGGGATGCATCGAGCACCAAGCAGGATTCCTGGAAATGTGGTCATGCATCTGTTTTCACAGTTTCCTGGCTTCAGTGTGGGACTTGCTGGGCCCACCTGAGGTTGGCAGGGGGGTTTGTTTGCAGCCTTGGGAACTGCTGCATGTGAGGCTGTGTCCAGAAGCTGCAGGTAACACCTCCCTTGATGTTTGGGCCATTTTTCCAGAGCAAACACCAGGAAAGGAGAGACTGGTTAAATCTCAACTCCTGCCTGGCAAGGATAACCAGGTCACCAAGCCCATCACACCACGCTGCCTCGGTCACCCTGTCCTGCTGTGCAGCTCCCAGCTGTGCCCACCCTCATGCTCTTGCCTGGTTTTTCTGTGTTCAGCCACAGCTCCCCAGCACTTTTTCCCACTCCCTGAAACTGAGAGGGGAGATGGTGCACCAGGGGAGATTTAGATTGGACATGAGAAGTAACTTCTTCACTGCAAGAGTTCTCAAACACTGGAACAGACTCCCCAGGGATGTGTTTGAATCCCCATCCCTGGAGGTGTTTAAAAGAGGCAGAGGTGTGGTGCTGAGGGACATGGCTTAGCAACAGGCTTGGTAGAGTTAGAGAACGGTCAGATTCAATGATCTTGCAGGGCTTTTCCAACCAAACAATTCTGTGATGCTGTGAGACATTGATTTGGGGTGGGAGGGGATCACCTATACAAACCCAAACAGCCCCAGCAATGGGCATGTGTTGCAGATCCAGCATGGGACTCTTGGGGACACGGAGGAGGCCTGCATCCTGCAGTCCTCTCCCTGAAGGCAATGAGATGCCATGGATATGAAGAACTGAGGACACATCCCAAAGGCCTTACCCCACTTTGTGACCACCCATAACCCTGCACCCATGTTTGCTGCACTGGCTTCACCCGGGGGAGGGACAGCCACCAGCCCTTACGTGGCAAACAGCCCACCCAGCCAGGAGCGGGGAATAAACACATGGCGCAATCCAGGTCGCTTGTGGTGCCTCAGCAGGGCATGGAGAAATCATCATTCCTGCTGGGCTCCAGCCAGGCCCAGCTTGCTGAGGCTGCACTTCTGCTCTTTGGGGCAATGGGGGCCTCAGGGCTCTGGTGCTGGCTCCTGCACCCATCCTAGTGCTGAGGCTGAAGCTCCTCGGTGAGCAAGGGAGATGGATTTGCCTGCCAGCCAATGGGATTTAATGCAAAAGCCAGAATGAGCTTTGAGCACAGGATGTTTGGGCACTCACTGCTTTATTGTGATCCTCTAAATGCAGAGAAGGCATAAAGCAGTCTCCTCTCTGCTGCATGGGGAAAGCAGTCTGGGCTTTAAATGGTCACAAATAAATGCAATGGGAAAGGACACCCCAATGGGAAGCTTTTTCCAGCTAGGTGCAGGTGACACACCTGAGGCACTTGATCATCCAGGAGGACCTTGACAAGTTTGAGGAGTGAACCCACGTGAACCTCATGAGGTTCAACGAGGCTAAGTCCAAGGTCTTGCACCTGGGTCAGGGCAATCCCTGGTATCAGCACAGGCCAGAGGATGAGGGATTCAGAGCAGCTCTGCAGAGAAAGGGTTGGGGGTGCTGGTGGGTGAAAAGCTGGACATGAGCTAGCACTGGGTGCTCACAGGTCAGACCGAACCATGTGCTGAGCTGATACCCAGCAGTGTGAGCAGCAGGTGGAGGGGGAGGATTCTGACCCTCTGCTCTGCTGAGACCCCACCTGCATTGCTGGGGCCACCTCTGGAATCCTCAGCACAGGAGTGACATAGACCTGTTTGAATGGGGACAGAGGAGACTACAGCAATGATATGAGGGCTGGAACCCCTCTGCTGTGAGGACAGGCTGAGGAAGTTGGGGTCATTCAGCCTGGGGAAGAGAAAGCTCCAGGGAGACCTTGTGGCCTTTCAGTCCTTAAAGGGGTATACAGAAAAGGGGGACAGACTTTTGAGCAGGTCCTGTTGTGACAGGACAAGGGTGATAGTTTTAAAATTAAAGAGGGGGTATTTAGATTAGATGTAAGGAAGAAAATCGGTGAGGGTGGTGAGGCACTAGAACAGGTTGCCCAGAGAAGCTGTGGATGCCTCAGCCCTGGAAGTCTTCAAGTGCAGGTTGGATGGAGCTTCAAACAACCTGGTCTAGTGAAAGATGTCCCTGCCCATAGCAGGGGCATCAGACTAGATGACCTTTAAAGGTCCCTTCCAACCTAAACCAGTCTATGATTCTACAAATCTTTCAGTGTTGGAGTGCCAACAAATGCCAAGGCCAGAACCATCCTGCCTCTGCAGAGCCAGACTTGAGCCTTATGGGCATCACTGGCAGACTCCTGCTTTTGGGATCTGCAGATGAATGCAGGCAGCATCCACTCCATGGGTTCCCAGGGCATGCTGCAAAATGTCCCCCAGCACCAGGAGAGCAGCAGCACCCCATGCCCTTCAGTTCACTCCTGCCAGGGACAGCATGGTGACACCATCCAACCCACCTTGGCCCATCTCCACCCACCACCCCGCGGGCCTTTACGCACGGAGCCCCTGCCATGTGCCAGAGGACGCATTCCCAGGCTGTTTGCTTTCATTTGCACACCAAAAAGCCGCCTCGGGACGGCCCGGCGAGCTGGCGAGCTGCTCTGCCTCCTCCTTGGATCTTATTTCCAAAAAAATCAGAGGAATGTGCTGCTTTTTCCGTGCTGCTTTCTCTGCAGAGGGGAACTGTTTACGGAGCACAGCTCCTTTCCAAATGGGGGTTGCAGGAGGGAGGCAGAGTGGTCAGAGCAACCCCAGCAAGATGTTGGCAGTTCTCTGCCTGCAGCTCTGCTTTGATGCTGCACCGACGCTGAGCATCCGTGAGAGCCTCAAGACTCCTCGATTTGGGCATCAGCACCGAGCAAGGCTCAGCCATTGCCCAGCTCAGCAGCCAAACACCTCCAGTCACAGTCTCAAATCCTCCAGACCCCACAGCCAAAGCAGCAGCATCAGATACGGGACCTAAACATGAAAACACCTCTAGGCTCTGAGCACTCAGCACCAGCAGAGCATCCTTCTGCCAGCTCCAGCCTGCCACTGTCTGGCTCCCTGCCTCCTCCTGAGCTTTTTCTTTTTGTCCTATAACCCTGGCAGCCGTTGCTATTTCCATGGGAACCCTCCTGAAATCTGCAGCAACGCGTCCACTGGGGTCACCAAGCCTCCCTCTCCCCTCATGCCCTATATTCCAAGCCCAGTCGCTGCCCATCTCAGGTTACAGGTGACATTTCTCTCTAATCCCAGGGAAACTGCTGCTCTTTGGAACAGAGCAGAAGGTGCTGGAGTCTGGGGACATGCCCAGGACATACAAACATCTTTATCCATGCCAGATGCTGGTAGGATCCTGCTCAGTCTGAGTGAACTGTGGGTGAGAGGATGGCATAAATTGGCATGGAACTGGGAGCAGGGCATTCCCAGGGTTCCTGCAGCTTGGGGATCCCCAGTTTGGCTTTGTATGGAGCCCTTGACCCAACTGTGCCACATGGTTATTGACCATAGGTCCAGCTCTGGAGTCCTCAGCACAGGAGAGACACAGAGAGACTACTGGAGTGGGGCCAGAGGAGGCCACAGCAGTAATGGAAGGGCTGGAAGCCCTTTGCTGTCAGGACAGGCTGAGTTGGGGTTGTTCAGCCTAGAGAAGAGAAGGCTCCAGGAAAACCTGGTGGCCTTTCAATCAGAAAGCTGGGGCCAGACTTTAGCAGGGCTTGTCATGATGGGACAAGAGGTGATGGTTTGAAACTGAAGAAGGATATTCAGACTAGAGAGAAGGAAGAGATTTTTTACACTGGTGGTGAGACCCTGACCCAGGTCATCCAGAGAGGTGGTAGATGCCCCATCCCACGAACCATTCCAGGTCAGGTTGGTTGGAACTCTAGTTCCAGATGTCCCTGCTGACTGCAGGGGGATTGGACTGGATGAGCTCTAATTGTTCCTTCCAACCCAAACTGGTCTGTGATTCTGTTCTGGATTAATGTCACTCCAATGCACTGATGGGAGATGTTTCTGTGTTGGGAGAGCGGGGCACCATCCTGAGCATGGCTGGCACCATCCTGAGCATAGCTGGCACCACCCTGAGCATGGCTGGCACCAATCCGAGCATGGCTGGCACTATCCCGAGTGTGGCTGGCAAACAAAGCCAAGCCCCTGTGGAGTGGTGCCACCAAATCCCATCTCTCACCATGTCCTTGGCCATCTGAGGGTGAGCAGCTCCTGCCCTGGGCATTTGGTGGGTTTGTCATAGCAAACACACACCAAAGGTGAGAGAAGGGAAGTGGGTGCAGAAAGTGTGGAGGCCACAGGATGGCACAATCCTGCTCCCAGGTGCAGGAATGGCATCTCCAAGGGAGCCCTCATCATTCCTTGTCTGGATGACTCAAGGAACTGGGGATTTGAGACACATCTCAGGCTTTCAGATCCTCTGTTAATCAAACCCCAAATGCTAAAAGGAGTCAAGAGACATAAAAAGTGTTGCTAAAGAAGTAAGGGGTGGGGGAAGGAAACAAATAAACCCACCTCTCCCTGGTCTCCAGTGGCAGCAGCCCACTTCTGCATCCCATCTCATCTGGGAAAAATTATATGTTGTGAATTACGTGCTGCTGTTGAAAAGCCTTAAAGGAGATTTAATAAAATGAGACAAGCTAATAATATAGGGAATGAACAGCAACCTTGGATGCTGCATCTTGATTTAATCAGATGCTTTTCCCCAGGGCAACAAGCAAGAGCTATAGCTAAACCTCCCTTCCTTACCCAGCTGTTCTCCTCTTCCTCCAACCCTTCACTCCTTCTCCCCTCCCAGGAGAGCAGCCAGGACAAGATTTGGGGTCCCACGAGCCCCTGGGAAGCACACATCCCGTGCTGGTTATTTGTGAGGAGGGAGATGAGCAGCACACTGGGGTGCAGTGCACCAGACAGGGAGAGGGTCTGTGTGTGAAGCACAGGTCCCTGTCCTGGGGAAGAAAAGTGGTAACTGGGGAGCCAGGAAAGCTGGGCTGGGGGATGAGTTTGGCTCTGTGTGCACTCTCACGAAGCCCCTGCCCAGAGCCAGGAAATGCCATGTGGTGCTGCACTGGGCACAAGGCCTTCATCTTAGCAGCAACAATAACAAGCTCATGTTGGATGCGTTCCCCTCCAGGGCCCGGGAAAGGCCGTGGGGTCTGCATGTGCCGAGATAGGAAAGTCACAAAATGGCTTTTCCAGTTGTGGCTTTTTCACCACTTGGACCCACAGACCCCAACTGGGAGCTGTGACCTGGCTCAACCTCGGCGTGGCCACACTTCCCAGCTCTGCAGCACGCTCCCAATTCAAAGTCATGTTCTGATGTAGTTGTTCTTTTCCAAGTATCCTCCTGCTCGCCTGCCCCTGGCTCAGGCAGCCTGATGCATGCTCCTGCCTCTGGGTACATTTTGCTTCCTCTATTTTGCAGAGGTTGGTGCTGCTGCAAGCTCTATTTTGCTGCTTGCACAGTTCGTCCAAGCCAGACCCTGGGGAGCCTCGTGTTCTGTCACTGGGATGTTTGTCTGACTTTCGTGGAATTTCCTTTCCTCAGCCACTTGTTCATGGCTGCTGGGCAGGTTCTGTTCATTGGCACAGAGCTGGCAAACCCGGGAGGGTGCAATGAGGAGAGGAAATAACAAGAAACCAGGGATTGACCTGTGCTGAAGATGTCCAACTCCATTAAAGGTGTCTGCAGTGGCTGGGGTTTGTGCTCACCAGCCTGCCTGCAACTCCTGCTGTACCAAGCAGCTGCATGAGTGAGCAAAAAGCCTGAATCCTCCCCCAAACCAGGTGAGTAGCAAAACACCCCTCAAATGGTAGGGTCAAGCTCTGCGCTGGCTGGACCACAGACATGGGGGAAATGATATTTTACCTGCCCCCGCTCAAGACTTGGGCTATTTGCAGCCAGGTCAGAAATAGATGGTGATTCTGAACAGTCATAACTGTGGGAAGGCTATGCCTCGCAGCGAGGTGGATCTTTTATCATCAGTCACCAGCAGCCAGCTCCCAGCAAATGTGCTCTGCTTTCACCAGGAGATGAATTTCTATATGATCTTGGGGGACTCAGCCTAATGCCTCATAATGTTCCTCTCCTCAGGCTCTGCGTGACTCTGCAAGGAGCTGGGCAGAGGAATAGCACTGGCAGCACCCACATCCTCTCCCTATGAGCTCCTGCAGCCACCAGCTCTCTTCCACCCATTCGTCCTCGCTCCCAAGGAGTCCTGGCAGGGTGGTTTTTGTCACATCCTGCACCCCTGAGCTGAGCCCATGGGGTCTGGTGGCACATCTGCTTCGTGATGTGCTCTGCCTGTGCTATCTCCAAAGAGCCTTTTAAGTGAAGCAAATGGATTTTCCATTGCTGAAGACTGCTAACCTAAGAGGAAGCTTTGAGCAGTCTATTTTTACCTGTTCCTAGCACTATTAATACTTTTACTGTTAATAACAAAACCCAATCAAGATATTTGATTTGTCTGACCCCCAGACAGCACTTCCTATTCCTCTCATCATTTTCCAACAACTACTTCAATAAAATGATTTTTCTGTTATTTCGAGGTGATATATTTATGCTTTGTAATCAGCTATTAAACTTCTTCACCGTCCCACGCACACAGATCAATAAACTTGTGAAACTGTCCCACTTTCTCTGCCCAAAGCATCCTTGTGCCTCTGCTGCTGGGCAGGATGGTTCCCTGCAGTCAGACTCGGGGCTGCAATGGGACTGTTTAATCTGCTGCTCCTTCCCACCTCACAATCACAATTGCTCTGTCAACATTTAAACTGTGCTTAAATTGAGAATGAGACCACACTCGGGGGAGATGAAAAGCTCATCAGCATCCATTTCCTCAGTAGTGCTGATGAAAGACATCATGCTCCACGAATCTTTGTGTTCCTGCTGTCCCTGAGGTCCCTCTTGGTGTTGTAGGCGAGCCTTCGCCTAGCCTGAACCTTATTTAAGCATTACTTTTTGCTACATTTTTTTATTCTGGTAAGTCTTCTCAAGGTCTTAATTCAAACTTTGTCATAAAAGAGGAGCTTGGCTTTCCTTGGGCCACGTCTCTCCATCGCTGATGGTCCAGACATCCCTCTTGGCTTTCCTTGGGCCACGTTTCTCCAACACTGATGGACCAGAAACCTCACAGCAGCTCTCCCATATGCCCCAGGACCATGGCCCAGGTGCTCAGAATAATGCTGGGGCAGTTAAACACGCTGCAGCCCTGCTGTGTCCAGGGCTGGCAGGTTCCCTGGACCACCTCCAGGCATACTCAGCCCCCAACAAGACCAGACCCCTGGTAGGAAGCAGCACCACAGACCCTGCCCATCGCAGGAGCTGCTGCCTGCTCTGCATTTGCATTCCTTCACCTTACTCCTGCTCCGGGCAGCCTCCCACGGCGTCAGCGGGGCTGCAGGACCCTATGCCACCGCATGTCCCCGGGACAGGCTTCCCCAGCCCTAGCCGGGGCTGCACCGCGGGTCCCGGACCGACCCTGCCCGCGCTGCCCACTAGCGGGAGGAGTCGGTGCTGCAGCGCCACCACGTTCCGTACCCCGAGTCCGGGTCACCCCCGGTACTCCCTGTGCTGGTACTCCCCGCCCCAGGTCTAAGGATCCCTTTTCGGTACCATTCGCTTCGGGTCCAGGACCCCCCGGGATCCCCCGCCCGGTATCTCTGCTCCCGGGGCAGCGCTGCGGGTAAAACGTTTCCAGGAGCCCCGAATCGGTCTGCGAACGGGGCCGGGCTGTGCAGCACCGGGAGCCTGCGCCGGGCTGCGAAGTGGGCACGTACAAAGCACCGGGTTCTCGGGCTAAGCTAAGGGGTCGCGTTGTAAACGGGATAGGGAACCCCGGACCCGGCTGCGAACGGGGCCAGGCTGAGTAGCACCGGGAGTACAAACCAGGCAGCGAACGGGACTTGGAGCCCGGACCGGGCTACGAACCGGACTAGGCTGTCAAGTATAGGAAGTGAGAACTGGGCTGTGAACGGAACCGAGCTGGGCAGCACCGGGAGTACAAACCGGAGAGTGAACAAGAGTGAGAGTCCGGACCGGACTGCGATCGGGACTGGGCTACCAAGCACCGAGAGTGAGAACCGAGCTGCAAATGGGATCGGGCTGCGAACGAAACTGTGTGCCCGTACCGCGCTGTGAACGGGACTCAGTTGCGAGGCACCGAGAGTGTGAACTGCGCTGCGAACGGGACAAGGCTGTGAAGCACCAGGAGAACGAGGCTGGGCTGTGCAGCACCGGGAGCACAAACCGAGCTGCCAACGGGACTGGGCTGCCGAGCGCTGCGAGTGCAAACCGGGCTGCAAAAGAAGCGGGAGCCCAGCCTGGGTTGCGAACGGGGCTGCGCTGTGCAGCGCCCAGATCCCGTCCGGGGCGGCGACGGGGAGCGGGCACTGACTCAGCCCCGGGTCGTGACGCGCCGAGGGGCGGTCGCTGCCGCCTCCATATAACGCGACGGCGGCCGTGCAGAGCTCACACTGGCCTTTCCTGCGAGGGAAGAGGGGCTGAGAGCCGGGCTGGCATCGCCTTCCTCATCCTCATCGTCCTTCTCCTCCTTCCTCTGGGCACAAGCTGCCCCTTCTCCAGCTTCAATGAAACTGGCAGCGATGATCAAGAAGATGTGTCCCAGTGAGGCCGAGCTGAGCATCCCCGCCAAGAACTGCTACCGCATGGTCATCCTGGGCTCCTCCAAGGTGGGCAAGACGGCCATCGTCTCACGCTTCCTCACTGGCCGCTTCGAGGAGCAGTACACACCTACCATCGAGGACTTCCACCGCAAGTTCTACAGCATCCGCGGGGAGGTCTACCAGCTCGACATCCTGGACACATCGGGCAACCACCCCTTCCCAGCTATGCGCCGTCTCTCCATCCTCACAGGTACTTGCTTCTTGAGTGCCAGGAGGAGGGGGGAGGTTTCTCTTGACAGATTTCAGGTGTTCTTGCCCAGCTGGGGGATATTTCTCCAGTCTCAGGAGGAGGGAGGTGGGAATTTGTGTGTGCATGGAATGGGCAACTTTGCTCCCAGCACTGGGTGGACAGGAAGATGTAGGACTCAGGTGCTGCCCAGTCCTGCCCTCCCTAAGTCTCTATATGGCTTAAGCAGTGGGTCTTGGTGTGTTGCTGTCCCCACAGCCATCTCATGGTCTCTCTTTGTCCCCAGGAGACGTGTTCATCCTCGTTTTCAGCCTGGACAATCGAGACTCCTTTGAGGAGGTGCAGCGCCTGAAGCAACAAATCCTGGAGACCAAGTCATGCCTGAAGAACAAAACCAAGGAGAACATAGAGGTGCCCCTGGTCATCTGTGGCAACAAAGGAGACCGGGACTTTTACCGAGAGGTGCAGCCCCGGGAGATCGAGCAGCTGGTGGGAGGGGACCCCAAAAAATGTGCCTACTTTGAGATCTCAGCCAAGAAGAACAGCAGCTTGGACCAGATGTTCCAGGCACTCTTCGCCATGGCCAAGCTGCCCAGCGAGATGAGCCCCGACCTGCACCGCAAGGTCTCCGTCCAGTACTGTGACATCCTGCACAAGAAGGCACTGAAAGGCAAGAAGCTGCTGAAGGAGGGGGGCCGGGGCAGCAGCGAGGAGGCGTACGGCATTGTGGCCCCCTTCGCCCGGCGACCCAGTGTCCACAGCGACCTCATGTACATCCGGGAGAAAGCCATTGGTGGTGGGCACAGCAAGGAGAAGGACCGCTGCGTCATCAGCTAGGAGGCCCCTGCTCAATGGGAAGGAAGGACAGAAAGAAAGGAGGGGGGAAAGATGCTCATTTCCAGATTGACTTTGGGCAGGCAGAAAGGGAGAGTCACCTCTTCCCCAGCCTCCCTCCTCCCAAGGGATTTCTTTCATCACCTCCCTCCCCCAGGGTGGAATTTTGGGAGGAAGAGGGAGGCTTTGGAGGGCAGGAGGGGGGTGCCACTGGGACCAGCCTCCCTGGGCAGAAAGACAGGGAAAGAGTGAGCTACTGGGCAGGCTGGTGGGAGGATGAAAGTGGAGGGCAAGGACCTTGATGGTTCTTCCCCTCCCAAACCACCTAGCCTCGGGCACTGCCTTCAGGAGGGAGGGCAGAGGCCTGCCAGCGCCTGTTCGGGGCTTTGGGTTTGGTTTTTCTGTTGTCTTGGTTGTGGTTTGTTTTTTTTTTTTTACTGAGAAGCTGTGCACGGACTCTGGCACTGTGTCGTGTTTGTCTGTGTCTGCAAAGCACGTGCAGAAGACACTCCTAAGCTGTTGCAAAGACATTTCCGAGTTACAGCCCCGATGGACCAAAAAAGACTTAACTCTTGTTTACATTCGTCTTGTCCGATTTGCAAGATTTGGGGAGGGATGGGGGGAGAGCGGGAAGGGTTTTTTAAATAAGACAATGATAGGCACTTTATGTAGGTATTTGTCACTGACATGAACAAAACAAAATCTTCAAGTGTTTCTACCGTGGGTGAAACTTGATGTTTTATTTTTTCTACAAAGTAATAAAAAATATCTTTTTAAAACGAGACCTGTGGGTTTGCCTTTGCTTCCTCAGCAAAACCAAATCTTCTTAAACCCAGACTTGAGCCCAGCTCCCAAGTCCTACAAACAGCCTCTCGACTCAATCCCTTTATTCCCCCAGCCTCTCCGACTCCCAGTGCAAAGGTTTCCGACGCTGCAAGCAGCCACTTTCTTGCCACACGGGGTAACGAGGGGCTAGGCAGAGTCAGTTACTCAAACAGGTCACTGAGCCAGGATTCTTTCCTCATGTCACTAACGCCGAGTGACGACGCTGCCAGCCCTGCGACACGCCGGGCATTGGCATGTCACTCCCTGCAGACCCAGCCGTCTGACATCACTCTGTTATAAGGAGCTGATCATGTTTCATGCTTTTTCCCCATTAACTAAACCCAGTTTAATGATGTCAACGGAGAGTGATTCATCCGTGCCCTGTCCAAGATACTGTTTTTATTTTGCAATGTGAGTAAAGGAAGTACTTTGCTTGAAAGGTCACCTTTGCATCTGATGGTTTTTAATCTCTTCCTCGCAGTAACAGTAACCACTGCTAGAAGAGAAAAAGCTCTTCCAAGAAAGGCTCTCCCCAGCTCCGGCTTCTGCTTCACTTCATTTGCAGCCCCCTTTCCTTGCCCCACCTTCTCGAGCCACAGAACAAATGTACATTTACTACACACCAATGGCAAAAAAAATCTGTTGAAGCCTGGGTGGCTGAGACTGTGAACCAAACCTCTGCAGTTTCACTTGAAACTTGGATTCAAGTTGACAGTTAAGTTGTTCCTGCACTAAGTGCCAGGCATTTCTTTGGAAACACGTTGTTCCTTCCAGCTCTGTGTGTGCCCTGGTTTCACAGGGACTGGCAAAAAGAAAAAAAAAAAGAAAGGGTAACCATCGCCCAGGCATGAGACACGGGAATTTATTGAGCTGGGACAGGCAATGGTTGGCAGCAAGGTAATTTCAGCAATAAAAAGTGTACATTATGCTTTGTTTACATTGGTGTTCTGCTTTACCCAGAATTTACACACTGGCACCTTCCCAAAGAAAGTGCTGCTGAAGTGTTCCAGTGGGGAAAGAGAAATCTCCAGGCTACAGGTGAGTCACAACCATCCCAACTCCCAACAAACAGAGTTATTTGCCTTTTGGTTTAGGAAAGGAAAACCCCACCCAAACAGATCTCACTTCTCTTCTTTTGAAGGCATGAGTGCTACCCACCCTTGGATGGTTCTCAACACTGTATTTCATGAGCTGCTTTTTCACCTTTCACTGCTGCTGACCTGCACCATCTTTGAGCACGATTCAGAGAACCATGAGACTCAAGGTCCTGCCACATCTTTATTAGTGGGCAAGATGTGGGGCTGCTTTCCAGACTATCATCTGCTACTGTAAGAGCTAACAGTGGGACAGAGGGCAGAGAGCCCTAGGATCTGTCTGAATGTGACATTCAAGAGCTTTCCATCATCTGCTGGCAAATGTTCAAGCTACTCAAACGCTTGTGTTTGTGGGAAACCCCTGGAGCACTTCGGATGTGGAACTGATCCGTCCTGTTGAGCCTGACTTTTGTCACGTGGAATGACTGAAAGCTCTGGTCGTTTCTGTCCTTTCTCTAAGAGCAAGATACCCAACGCACCACCTATAAGCTGCACTCACCCAGGAAGATTTACCACCCAAAGCTCATCAAAATCCACTCCTGATGGTCCCTGCTTTGCTCTCCCAAGTTACTCTACTTCTAAAAAGCGTGATATCAAGACACAGAAGCTGGACCCAGGCCACGCATGTCCTCTGTGCTGCCAAAGTCCTGCCCCTGCTCAGGCCACATTCATTCAGTGACCACACAAGAGCGGCAGTTTGGAATTTCTGAATCTTTACTCATCTCATACACAACCATCACTTGCTTAAAAAGAGAGAGGAAAACACAGAAGCAATTGAAAGTAATCCTTCCTCTTTCAACATAAGCAGGCTGGAAAGTGCCCCAGAGATTCTTTGCAGGAGCAGGGCCAAACAGTTCATGCTTCCCTCTTGTGTTCCCTTTGGATTTTAGGCCAATTTTAAGTAAAAAATAATGCAGAAAATGTCTCCTTTTTCCTGCTGAAGTTAACCAGCAGGTACTCCAACCCTCACTGAGGAGAAAACATAACATCTCCTGCTTGCTTGAATGTAGAAAACAAACCTCACTCCCTGCCAAGAGAAAACAGGAGAGATGTTTCTACAACTGTGCAGTCCTACAGCAGATCGAAGCCAAGGTCCTGCTGTGAAGCACAGTGTTCTGGTTCAGCCTCACACCTGAGATCCCCCCAGACACCACTTCAGAGTAACCCCACCAAAAACGGCATAAAAGAAAGAGAAGTAAACTCCTGCCACCTTTCTCTCCTGTTCACCCAGGAGAGGAGGTAACTTGGAGCCAGAGAGCAGAGCTGTGCCCTTCCTACTCCTTGGGGATTTCAAACATGCAGAGGCTCTTGTACTTCTGCAGCAGCTCATTTTTGGTCCGCACCTGCTCCCGCAGGCTCTGCAGCTGCTGCTGCTGCTGCTCTGGGCTCACACCGATGCCGGGCATGGAGCTGATCAGCTTCCTCATCTCCTGGAACTTGTTCTTGAGCTCATTCAGCACCTGGTGAACATCCTGGCTGTCCTTGTCCATGCTGTAGAGAGAAGATAAGACTGTTGGGTTCTCTTACTGAAAAGTGAAAAATGTGCTTGGGCAACAGACACTTCCAGTGCAACCAGAGCTTAAACTGGAACTCAGAAGGGAGTTTTTGCTCTTGGTATCTAACTACACGCATCTCATTCACCTATCCCAATAAAATGGGCACAGGTAGATATACGGACTGGGTAGCCTCTGGGGCAAATTGGTTTCCTGCTCATCTTCAGTGCACAATCCAGTTACCTCAGGAGCTGGTCTGCATCTTTAAAACATTCTTGTGGCAGCAGCTAAATCCTCCCTCTGTTTGAACTCCCGTATCTCTCTTTAGGGAAGGGAAGGTTACATATTTGCTTGTGTAGGCACCCGGAAAAAAAGATTTCAGTCTCACGTGTGACCTGTTGCTGCTATAATACAAAAAAAAAATCAATGCAGTCAAACAGCTTGACAGTGGAAAACAGAAACTGCTCCCCAAAGCATCAGAGAGCATCCAATAGCAGAGAAACTGGTACTTCGGAGCTTTAAAATGACTCTCTGGGGAAACAAACCTAATAAAAGAGAAGCGGCAGCTTATTTTTCCAAGAACAGCACAACTGGTCCTGCAGCCAGCTCTCTGCTTCTCAAGGACCAGTGCTGTCTGAGCCAGTGTCTACCCTCAAGCCCTCGTTAGTATCTGCTGCAGCTTTGTTAGCACCAGTAAGGAGTTTTAACCATTCCAGGAAAATCCAAGTCCCTGCTTACAGGGTTCCTGTTAACATCAAGAGCAGGATTCAAATGGGCTTTGAAAAGTGGGAGCCTGTTCAATAGCCAGACCTAAAAATAAACCTGCTTGGCATGACCGGGACAGAAAGGTGCTCGATTAGAACTCTGGGGAATCGTGACATGGTTGAGAGTAAAACTTTTAACCAGATGGTGGCCACTGCTTTCAAAAGCCTGTTGGAACAAAATATTCATTACTCCCTTCTAAATAAAACTGCGGCTGCTGGTCTAATGTATCCCCATTATGCGGGCACTCACGGTCAGGCCAGCAGTGGAAAAACACAAGCGCACACAACCCCACAGTACCTCTGGGGAAGGACTGGGGGATGCTGCCTTTAAACCATCATAGCTTAGAGGGTCATTCTCCTTGCTCCGTGTCTCCCCAAGTCTTGTTCCCTTCTCTGCACAACAGCCTGTCTGGCTAGTTGATCCACAGGAATAAATATTTCAGGTTTGGGGGTTATACAGCTGCTTTTCCTTCTGGATCAAGTCACTAGAGGTGACTCCCTCTCTAAGGACAGGGACAGGCAGGGGTGAGGTGTGGGAAGAGGCTGCAGCTGCCTGCACACAGGATTCAACACAGCGTCCAGCCACAGCCTCTGCTGGTGAAGTGCACCTAAGATCTGGCTTAAGGTCCAGTGTTCTTCACTCCACCAGCACACTCCCCACTTAGTGAAGCCATGTGCTGGGACCTCAGTGGCACCGCTGTTCAACTGTCCAAGGCTGAAAACATCAGCTAGCCTTGTTTGGGAAAACTTTCTGTGAAGCTAAACAAGAGGAAAGAGCACGTGTCCTTGGATGCAAGCAAATCTGCGCCATACATCCTCGCTCCTGAGCAGAGTCACCTTGGAGATGTGTCTTCAGGGCTGAGTCAGTGTCAAAACAGCAGGGCTGGGCTCTGCGAGGAGGAGCAGCGTTAAGGGGTAATACGTTTGCCATCTGTTAGGGCCATGAGGTGGCATGTCCCACCGCTTACCTCCGCAGTCCCACCCGCCTGCAGCACTGCTCAGCGTATCCAGGGCTGCTCGAGACCCAGGATACACCATGTGCCAAGCTGAGGGAGGCAGCTGGGTAGCAGGAGTGGGTGGCTCAGTGGGACAGGGCATGAGATAACCTAGGGACTGTCACCTGCAGGACACCATGACCTGCTGGGTGACACAGA
Organism: Semnornis frantzii; assembly: GCA_013399775.1. NCBI lineage: Eukaryota > Metazoa > Chordata > Aves > Piciformes > Ramphastidae > Semnornis > Semnornis frantzii. The sequence goes on along the minus strand of VWYK01086936.1, from coordinate 54,516 downwards.
GAAATGTGGGAAGTCTCAGCCCATGCCTACTACCCACTTATGTACATGCATGCACCTGGCAGTGGGCTTAGCCTTGCTTCTGCGGTCTGGCCACACAGGGAAAATTTGAGGCTGGGGGACAACTGCCCACTCTCGACATAACTGAGAGGGAAATGAGAGGGTCTGGGTTCTCCGACCTGTTCTGTTTCCATAACCACATGTGAAAGTATTCAGTTGTTCCTTCCATGGCTCAGGCTGCAGAGCCAGTAAGGGCGAACCTCTCACCTTTCAGACACACATGATTCAAGTGGCACAGCAGCAGGACACAAACCAGCCCCAGCAACTAAGTAAACACACAAGGAAAGGGCAATCAGGCCCACAACTAGTAACAAGGGAACTCATGATTCCCATGTTCTCTGCCTCAACTCTGTGGTGTGCTGGAGCTGGTCTGGACGGATTTTCATGGCAGAGACATGCCCCTTCCAGAACATCATGGTTCTGGAACAGAACATGGTTATCCTGGGACAGAAATGACAGGTCTCAGGACCTTTGTACAAGCACCTTTTACCTCCACAGTACTTATCTTGAACTGGGAAGATAACTCATACCACTACGGAAGCCATCCTTCTTTTTACGGTTCCCCAGAAATGGGTTGCCTTTCTGCCCCAGAACTGCCTGTACCTTCTGAGGCTTTTATAAGCCAAAGAGTATTCTTTGGAACAATAACTCACGCAAGTACAATGCTCCTGCCTCCGGATGTTAACACTGGGGCAGTGTACCTGGGCCACGGGAGCACCTGCGCTGCTCGGGTGACCCAAACACTACCCGGGCACAGGTGTGACTCACATCAGAGAGGGCAAAGGAGGTGCTGAGATGCTGGAGAGCATCGCTAGAAGCACTGCTACCCACTCGGGGCACCTTGAGGATGCTGGCAGTTGGAAAGCACAACTAGAAGTAGGATTCCTATGTCCTGCTTCCTATCCAGGGCAGTCCGGGGATGCTGGGCTCTGGAGAACATCATTAGGGGGGATCCCATTGCCCTACTCCCTGTCCAAGGCACCGTGATGATGCCGAGGGTGGGAACCATAACTCCGTTCCCCACCCAGGGCACTCTGAGGACGCTGGGGGCCAGACAGCAGCATTCGAGAGACGGTGGCCAGAGCAGGGGGAGGTGTCGGGGCCCAGCGCAGGGCAAGCTCCCGCGATGCAGTGGGGGA
>VWYK01086936.1:13439-44524 GCA_013399775.1 Semnornis frantzii | reverse complement strand
CCATTCCATCCCATCCCATCCCATCCCATCCCATCCCATCCCATTCCCTCCCCTCCCATCCTGTCTGTCAGCTCTCAGCACCTCATGCTCACAAACATGCAGTTTTGAGGCAGCATCAGCAAATGCTGCCTGTCTCATCCATCCTATCCCACACCTCCCAGCCCAACCTTGGGCTCTGCACCTCTCTTGCTTTTCATTTATTCTCCACAAATGATGAGTCTGCAGCCAGCTCTCAAATGCCAACCCAGTTCTCAGAGAAGCAGCTCTCAAATTAACCCTCTGGGCTCCTCAGGCTTGCAAAAGGTTTCAGCCACTGCTTTTCCGTCCCCTACTCTAGAGTTTGCATGGCCACAGCCAGCAGTGAGGAGGTAGTGGGGGGCCCATGCTCCACTGCCTATGCCTTGTGACTGTGGCCAGCTTGCCTTTGCCATACCTTGCCTTGGCTGCTGGAAGGGTTTTGGAGACATCAATGTGGCAAAAAGTTGTAAGGCAAAAGGGTTTTGCTGCCAAATTGTCACTTATGCTGCTAATGCTATGCACAACCCTTGGAAATGGGTTTCAAAAAGATGCTGCTGAGCATGCCTTGGAAAAGGGTGATTCAGGGTTTGAGATAAGAGTCCTATGAGCTGGCTGGGAAAGGAGAAAGAGGGAAGAATGTAACAGGACAAGAGAGGGGAGAGATAAGAGGCACATCTGGGCTGGGAGCATGAAGCCATCAGCCTCCCTGGCGCCACAGGGCTATGGGGTGGCCAGATCTGGGCCAGGACAGCCTTGAATGGAGCCAGCCCCACGGCAAAGCCTGCTTGCTGGGAGCCCTCTGCCAAAACCAAAGAGAGCAGGCTGGAGGCAGCCCTGTCCAGGGGCCTGCGCAGCTCCCAGGGGCTGTAAGGGGAAGAGCTGATGGGAGGGAGTCCTCCCAGCCCCATGCAATCTGCATCCCACTCTTGGTACTGCTCTGTGCCAGGGTTGCCATCCCTAGGTAAATGCCAGGGCATGAGGATGCTCAAGGGGGAAAAGATGCTGAGCATCATGAACTTGTTGTGTCACTGAATGTTACACCTTTGGGAACTGCAATGTCCTGCATTTCATATCAGCTTCAGGCTTTGGGGCTGGGGGAGGTTTTGCACTGACGCAGCTTTTGCAGCCGCCCAGGGCAGATTTTAGGTGGCCAAAAGGGAAAGCAGTATCCTCAGGAGCCAGCTGGGCCCTCGTGGCTGATTTTGCATGTTGTCTCCTAATTGCAGTTCTTCATATTCTCTCAAAGCAAAAGGAGTAATTAGCTGGAGGATGGGAAACACAGGAAGCTGGGAGCAGCCTCCGGAGCTGGTGGTGAGGGGGTGGCTGCTTGAGGGCTGGGCTGCAAGCTCCTGCTTTTGCAGGTTCACTTCTCCCCTCCTCCAGATCTACTGCTGTCATTTCTCCTGCAAACATCTCCAGATCCTTCTCCCTTGATGTGCTGTATCCACTTAGGTATCCCAGGAAGAAATCCAGGTGCTGGCACCTGCTCCTAGCTCCCATCCCAGCACTGTCGCACCCCTACAAGCACACAAAAGCTTCTCTCATGCCAGCTCCCTGTTTGCAGCCACTGTATATACAGTATCAACCACCCACGGGGCATCCAAGATGTACTTGGCTGGGAAGGACAGAACATCCTTGTGATTTGAAAGGTCAGAATGAATGTCAGTACCCTGTCAGACTGAGCCAGCAAGAATGCCAAAGCTGCCTTGGGGACACAGCGTGCTCAGGGGGACAGTCGAGGCCATTGGCTACACTGTTCCCTGCACACAGGCACAGGGTTCCCTAAAATGCTCTGCTTACTGCAGGGTTGAGCAGGGTGACTACCCCTAATAATAATTACATTGTGGTGTGCAAACAGCTTTGTCTGCTCAGCCCAGAGGTCACAGAATCACAACAATGGAATCACAGAATTGCCTAGATTGGAAAAGACCTTTAAGATCATCAAGTCCTCCAATCATTAGTCTAACACTGATAAGGCCCTGACTAAACCATATCCCTAAGCACCTCATCTACATAACTCCAAGTACCTCTAGGGATGGGGACTCCACCACCTTCCTGGGCAGGCCATTCCAATGCCCGATAACTTGTTCAGCAAAAAAATTCTTCCTAGTATCCAACCTAAACTTCCCTTGGCCCAGCTTGAGGCCATTTCCTCTTGTCCAGTCACTTGTTTAGTGCTCGAATAGATTGACCTCCATCTCTCCACAATCTCCTTCCAGGATTCTGTACCTCTTGTCAGCTCCCAGATAGCAAGGAGATAAGGAGATCTTGATGCTCCTCCACAATATCCTCCCAGACTCCTCCATTTCTGACTTCACAACCCAGCTCTGCCGCCTCCCCAGGGCTGCAGAGCAGGATTTTCCTCCCAGGGCTTGGCCATGGAGGCCAGTCCAGGTCCATGAGCAAAATACAGTCACTTTCTCTGGGAGCAGCCACCCAGGGCTTAAGGCTGGAACAGAACCATCATCCACCTTCTTCTTCCTCCCCTATGGAAAAAACCCTGCAGTATCTTCAAAGTGGGCTGGAGGAAACTCAGCTCAGGGGGATGAGTGGGATTGATTTCCAAGTGATGATGGCAATCCTGTGTTTCTGGAGCTCCCTGTGCCTAACGATTCTCTCTGTTAATAATCACTGCTGAGCAGGCACAGCACATGCAAGCACAGCACATGCAAGCACTGAGCAGGAGGGTGAGTGGGATAATTCAGAGGCTGACATGGCAATGGCAAAGGCCATGCTGCTGCTCTTGCTGTAGACACCCTTTGCAGGAGGGCTGCCCACTGCCAGCAGCACCAACCTCTCTCACGATGGCTCTGTCTAATGAGAATGAAGCCTTCTAGGGGCTTTGGAGGTGCATTAGGAAATTTCTTCATGGTAGTAAGGAAGAGCTTGGGAGCTGATGGTGTTTTGTATCAGGGCTTTGGAGACTTTGAGCTGTGCTGGCTGCAGGAGGTCTGTGGTGTGTTCCTCCTGGATGCATCATTCCCATATGTCTTCCCTTCCCTCTCCCCATCCAGAGCAGGAGAAGGAGCAAGAGAATGAACTTGGGTGCAAGAATCACAGAATCACTATGGTTGGAAAAGACCTTCAAGATCAAGATCAAGACCAAGCATTACCTAACTTTACCAGGGCCACTACTACATCATCATATCCTTCAGAAGGGATAGAGGACAGGTGGGGAGAAAAAGATGGGGACAATGTTTTTAGCAGGACCTATTGTGATAGGACAAGGGGTGATGGTTTAAACTAAAAGAGAGAGATTTAGACTGAATGGAAGACATTTTTGACAGTGAGGGTGGTTGGACACTGGCCCAGGTTGCCCAAAGAGACCCCATCCCAAGAACCATCCCAAGTCAGGCTGTTTGGGTCTGTGAGCAACCTGCTCTAGTTGCAGATGTCCCTGCTGACTGCAGGGGGCTGACCTAGATGAGCTTTAAAGGTCTCTTCCAACCCAAACCATTCCACGACTCTATGATTTTCAAAACCTGGGCTTTTGGGAATACCTCTGCTCTCACCAGCCCGGCACTGCCAGCGAGGAGCCGCACGGCTGGGCAGGAGCGGTGGCGTGGGCTGGTCCCCGCATGTGCAGAGGTCGGGAGGGTGGCAGGAGCTGGCAGTGCTGCCCAGCCTGGCAGGGCTCTCGCAGCCCCGACCTTTCTGGCTTTAAAAACAGGATGGGAACAAGACGCACTTTTGTTTTCAGTTTGGGAGCTGGAACAGGACCTTCAGGCTGTTCCTGGGATGTTACAGCATCCCGGCTGTCTCGGGGGGGGGACTCCAAACCGACACCCCGAAGGTGGCCAGCGGCCTCGCCGCACCCTTGCTCTGTTCCCATTGTGTCCTTCGGCGGCAGAGCCCAAAGCTTTCCCTGTCCTGTCCTGCAGCCAGGCTAGCTGGGGGTGCTCCCCGAGGGCCAGCGACGGGGACGAGTGGCCCTGGCAAAGGGACAGCCTTCGGCTGGAAACCCCACTGGCTCTCGCCACGGCTCACATGCCTGGAGAGCCCCCGGGAGGTCAGGGAGTTTGTGCTGCTGCCTCGGTGCAAAACGTGACTGCTTCTCTTGCTGGCTCGGGGCACTGAGGTAGAAAACCAGTGGATGAGCAATGTGGGTCCCTTCACTTTGTCTCACCCCTAAAATCCAGCAGCCCCTGGCCAGTGACCATGAACCACGATGCAGGGACACAGCAGAGGACAGCAGGGCAGCGGATGGCTGTTGCTTGCAGCAAGGCCATGCTTATGCCCGTGGCATGGGGGGAAATGGGGTTGAGCCCCACGTTGAGCCACGAGCAGGGTTAGCTAATCCTTACCCAGGGCCCTGGGAACCTTTAAGTCACAGGAATTAGAGACAATATGACCCTGCACCACCAAAATCAGGGAGATGCCCTTGGGGTGCACAAGCCTGGCGCTGGTTTGCTGCTCGGTTTGTTGACCATGAGGCAAAGAAGCAGCAGATGATGAGGGCGTTATTTCCTCTGGTGCAGAAAGGGCTGTTTCTAGAAGAAAAGGCAAATCACAGCATCCTCTCAATAATCAGTGGGCACCTGGCACCTCACTGTCACCTACCACCTGTCCTGGAGCAACCCCAAGGACCAGCAGCTCTCTGCTTTCCGGCCCCACTCCTTATCAGCCTCCCACACCCACAAAGAGGAATAATCTGCTGGCTTTCCGTAAAAGAGATTGTGGAGCCAGGCAGTGATGAGAAATGGGCCCTGCCATGTCGGTGCACGTGGCCATGCCCACCAGCATGGAGGCTCCTCCAGTACTTCCCAGCAAATCTCAGGATGTGCCCTGATAACTTCTTGAGAGTCACTTGTGCTCGCCTACTGAGGTCACCTGTCCCTCAGGTGCCCAGAGCCTGTTTAATCTTGCTGGCACAAATTCATGCCTCCTTTTGCAAACTCAGGCTTTCTGCTGGACTGCACAGCAGGAACACCTTTCCCCCCTCCCCTTTTTTTTTTAAAAAAGAAAATCAAGATTCCCAGGTGGTCTCCTGGGTAAAATCAGAGAAATTGTCATTAGGAAAAACAAAGCCTGTTCTCAGCTGCCTGTGCCACGGGAGGCTGTTTGTGTGTCCTGTGGTCCAAAATCTCCCCAAATCCTTCTACTGGCAGAGTTCAGCCAGGACAGAGTAGGGACAGGTCCTCGTGGGCTGGGAGATGCTCTGGGGTTGAGAACAGAGGGTTTCATAGATTCACAAAATGATTTGGGTTGGAAGGAATCTTAAAGATCACCTAGCTCCAGTCTCCCTGCCATGGGCATGGGCACTAGCCCAGGTTGCTCAAGGCCCCATCCAACCTGGACTTGAACATCTGCAGGGAGGGGGCAACTACAACTTCCTATGTTACATGTGACATGCAGGGCTGGGAAAGGGGCAGGGGGTGCCAGGGGATCTCCATCCCTATATCCTTTGGGCGTAGCCCCTCTGCAGTGCAGTAACATCCAGCATGGCCTTGAACCCCCAATACTGAGTATCCCTGCTCCAGGAATCAGTCCCTTTTCCTGGTGCTGGCATGAGGAATCACGCAGGAGCTGGGTCAGGGACTGAATCCAGCTGGAAGCATCTGCCCTGCTGAGTTTGTGCTCCAAGTGTTCCCCACACGGGCCGGGCTGGATCGGTGCCGTGGTGCCAGCACCCCACTGCTGCAGGCCCTCGGTGGTGCCTGAGGGTAATATCAACCCTGTGAAAAACACGATCTTTGCTTTTGCTGCCTCAGGGTTGAACCATTGCCCTCCCCAGGGATGGTTCCTTGAGGGCTGGCAGGGATTTATAGCTTGCCATGATTTATGCTGGAGGTGGAGTGGGACGAAGCTGTCACAGCCAGCACCAAAGGAACCCAACAGCAGGGCTGTCCTGGCCTGACCTTACCAGCCACGTGAAGCAAAGCTCTGAGGGCAGAGGTGGCATCCACAGGATGGGTGACAGGGTGCAAGTGTTCAGAGTCACCCATCCCCCTCCTGGAAAAAAACAGGTATGAGATATTAAAATGCAAAATTTTGCCTCTAGTTTAGAGGTTTGCTCCTCTGCCCCCATCCAGGAGGGACACTGGGAGCTGGCACTGCCAGGAGGGACACTGGGTGACCCAAAGGCAATGCAGATTGGAGCAAATGGCAGCAGATGTGGTATTTGACTTAGGGAAATCAGCTGAGCAGTAAAGCAAAGCAGAGGGACTGAGGAAATAAGGGGATAAAGGCTGGGGAGTTACGTGATTGAGAACAGCCCTGTGACGAAGGACTTGGGGTTACTGGTGGGTGAAAAGCTGGACGTGAGCTGTCAGCCCAGACCCACCTGTGTCCTGGCTGATTCCCCAGCAGCATGGGCAGCAGGTGGAGAGAGAGGATTCTGCCCCTCTGCTCTGCTCTGCTGAGACCCCACCTGTAGTGCTGGGGCCAGCTCTGGAGTCGTCAGCATAGGAGAGACGTGGACCTGTTGGAGTGGGGACAGAGGAGGCTACAGCAAAAATGGAAGGGCTGGAAGCCCTCTGCAGTGAGGCCAGGCTGAGAGGGTTGGGGTTGTTCAGCCTAGAGAAGAGAAAGCTTCAAGGAGACCTTCTGGTGGCCTTCCAGTTCTTAAAGGGGATGAGCAGAAAGCTGGGGACAGACCTTAGCAGGGCTTGTCATGACAGGACAAGAGGTGATGGTTTTAAACTAAAAGAGGGAGATTCAGACTAGAGAGAAGGAGATTTTTTTTAGACTGAGGGTGGTGGGACACTGGCCCAGATTACCCAGAGACGTGGTGGATGCCCCATCTCAGGAACCATTCCAGGTCAGGTTGTTTGGGGGTCTGAGCAATCTGCTCTAGTGCAAGATGTCCCTGCCCATGATGGGGAGGTTAGACTGGATGACCTTTAAAGTTCCCTTCCAACCTAAGGCATTCTATGACTCTATAATACAGAGTTACCAGATCCTGAGGACAACCCCCAGGCACCTTTTCTCCTTGCACCATCACCTTCCTCTCCAAAGCAAACCCTGAGAGCCAACCCCAAAGACCAACCACTTCCCGTTGGCCCTCGGCCGCCGCCGCTCCCTTCCCGCTCGGCTCCTCCTTATCTAGAAGGGGTTTTGTGGCCAGACCAAACAGCCTCCCCCGCTGCCGCCGCACGTGGGGCAGCACGGGCAAGGTTGGGATCCAGGCGATGAAATAAAAGCATCTTGTCTTCTGCAGGGTGTTGAAATCCAACCGTGGGTGCCCCCAGGCGGCTCCGCTTGCCTTGCCTTCCTCCTCCTCTCCTGGGTGAGAGGTCTGTGGTTGCTCAGCTCTGTTTACTAACCAAGGAGCTTTTCCCCTCCAGCCGTTTCTTTATTTTCGCTGCAAAGCGATGCAGAACCACCTTGGCTGAAAGCAGGTGAAAGCTCAGGGCTGATGCCTGCACCAGTTCAAACCGGCAAGGAGCAGGGCATCCTGCAGGGGAGGTGGAAAAGGTTGTGAAGGGGCACAGAGTGGTCCCTGCAAGTGGGATTGGGTGCACAGGGTTGGGGGCTGCCATGAGTTGGTGAACACCTGTGGTGCTGGGTAATGTGGGATCAATCCAAAAACAGTGCTGGCTGGGGCACCGCTGGGGACCAGTGTCCTCCTTGGCACCTCAGGAGGGTCCTGGAGTCATCAGGGTGGGGCTGTCCTTCCAAACTGAGGGTGAAGGTGTCTCACACCTCTCATATCACCAGCACCCCTCCCGGGATATTCAGGGACAGTGGCTAGCTTTCCAAAGAGCCTTTGGTGATGAAATGCCTCTTGAGCCGCTCTGTGCCAGTGTGGCTGGATATAAACCAGCCTGCACCAAGGTCATGCTCTTCCCACTGGGATTCTACCAGCTAGTGAGTTATTGCAGGAGGAATAAGAGATGGTTTATCTTTAATGTGTCCCTTCTACAAAGAGCTGGGTGTCTCTCCCCACAGCCCCAAGTCTGCATGGATCCAGGGTGGTGAGACCCTAACCCTGTTGCCTCTGTGCCCCCCATGCATCCCTCCCTGCCTCACTCCTGTGATCTCCTTGCCACTAACCTGTTTTGTTTGGGACCATGTGGATGCCTCACATCACAAAATTCATCCAACATACTTCCCACTCGCTGGAGCCTCTCAGGGACCTGGGCAAAGCCTGGATCATCCCCTCATTTTGGGTCATCCACAGGTCTCCAGGGTGGCCCCAGTGCGCAGGCAAAGGGAAGGCAAAGGGAAGGCAAAGGGTTCCAGTACACACAGGCTCTGCCAGCCCTGTCCCGGTCACTGGTGCTGGGGAACACCCTGGAGAGCCTGCAGGTTTGTACTCACTGGAGTGTTAACTGGTCACTGCTGCTGATAACAGCTTTCTATGGCTCTTACCTGTGCTTTCCAGGAGAGGTGAATCGGTTCAGCCTCCCACAGCCCTAAGGAGAGGGAAGGGAGGTGCAAAGAGTTTGGGGAGAGCCAGGGCCAGACTGTGCCAAGCCCTCCTGCCTTCCCAGCAAGGTATTGAGGCGGGCATCACACCCTGGGAGATCCCATTTACCTGCCACTCACCCCCTGCTAATGTTTTCCAACTCCAGTGCTCATTTTCACCCAAATTGCCCACAGAGGTAGAAGTCAAAAGGCGATTTCTATGCACACCAGGAGAATTGCTGATGGAGAGCAGAGACAGCTCCTGCTGAGAAAAATGCTGCAGCATGAGCCCAGGCCTTTACTATGCAGCAGAGCAGCCACCGAGCAGCAAAACTTCCCAGGGAATTTGGCTTTCTTGGGCTGGCTGCTCACGGCGTTGTTGGGTTTGTTTTGTTCTGGGCTTGAGATACTGGTCTGACAGAAAAAAAAAAAAAAAAGAAAAGAAAAAGAAAGGCTTTGTAAGTACTGAATTAAAATCGGATGATGCAAAAGCCGCGGGGTGCTTTGGCTAGGAAACGTGAGGGGGTTGCAGTTGGCCGTGGCAGAGCACTTGGCTGTTTGGAGAACGTGGGGTTCCTGTGATTAGCCTGCTCCATGACTCAATCTATAACCACCAGTTACACACTAGATTTAATCTGGGGTCAAAAGTCATGGACCATCCAAATCAAGCAGCAAACGTCGATCGCAGGCTTGCCGGAGTTGTGTTTTTCTTCTGCTGCTCTTTGTTTAGCCCAAACAAGCTCTGCGAAGTGAACACGCCCCAGCTCCTGGCCATGGTGGATTGGTGTTGCTTGTGTTGGCTCCTGCCCTGGCTGGAGTGAGCTCTGCTCCTGCTGCAGGAGCTGCTTGCTCTGCCTGCATCCCACATCCAGCTTTCTGAGGCTCATTTTGTCTCGTGCACTTGCTGTGGGGGACAAAAAAAGGATAATTCATGCCCTGAATCTCCCATTGGAAGCACAGTACTGGTCCTCAGCCCAGCTAGTTTGCTGGTTGTGCAGATGACAGCAGTGAAGGTGCCCTCCTCGCCCAAAATTAGCAGGGCTGTGGATGCTGCCTGCTGTCCGTGCAGCAAATTGAGTACCTGGCTCAGCACATTCTCTGTTTCCATCAGTCCCTCTCGGGTGCTGCCCTAGTTTCTTGTCTTGGCCAGTTTCTTTCCAAAACAAGTCATGAAAGCCACTCTGGTATCAAAAAGATGTCAGGAACATCCTCCCTGGTCAGGTTAATAGAGCAAAGGATTTCAAAGCAGTGTCTTGGAAAGATTGCTCAGGGTAAAGATCTTGTGCTCTGAGCTTTCAGTGTGGCCTGTGGGGAGCATTGGCTGCTTTGTGCATCCACGAGTGGATTGTGGCCTTCTCTCTGCTTTCTAGTGCAGCAGCTGTGATTTCCTGTGAGCTGCTTCTCTGATGAAGGCTTCACTGAGCAGGGAAGGGAAAAGCCATCCCACACTTTTGCAGAATACTGTCTTGCAGGGATGGATGTTTGTAGGGAGTGCTTTGTCCCATCTGCCAGTGGCAGCAGACATCATTGCCTGGTTGTTGCATGGGGACAAGGGCCTGTTATGGACTACGGCTGAGCTCATCCATCACTGAGCCTCCTCTGTGCCTTGGGCTCCTCATAGGTCATTAGGAAGGATGAGTGATCCCTCCCTTCTCTTGCAAAACCTTCTTACCATGCAGTGACAGAGAGAATACAAACAGCCCCTACAAGCACAAGCAGGCTTTTTCCTGTGGCATGATGAAGGAGGCAGGGAAGCAGCATCATGTCCAGTTTGCAAGCAGGAGAGGCAGCGAGACAACCACCTCACCCACAGCTGGGCACAATGATGCTAAACCCCATGTCTGGACAGAACCTCTCAGTTTCCATCTGCCCCTACCCTCACCATGGAGTCCCAGCAGCTCCAGATGGAAAAACTGGAAGGTTTTTGTCGGCAAACTGAGGATCCAAGCTTGGGCTAGAGCCAGCCAGAGCCTGGGAGGGCTGATTCCTCTTTCCAGCCTCAGTACATCTGCACAGGGAAGTTGAAAAGTCCTTTGGGACAAGGAAGAGAAAGCACTGGAACAGGCATAAATAGCTTAGTAATAATACTAATGATAGCACTTAGCACGTAGGCAGCAGTTTGCAGAGCAGAGCGCTTTACAAACATTAATTAGTGCTGGTAGACAGTTCAGTGATATGGCTCCCATTTTGCCAACTATGAAGAGCAGAGAACCAACCATCTGCTTAAATCCTCTTTAATTTAATCCTGGGGCATTTGTAGGAAAATCCTGAGCCCGTTTCAGCGTTGGATGAAACTGCCTGAGCATGCATGGCCCCTTCAGAAACTCCTGGATGCGGAGCAACTCGGGAGAGGGATGTTTTGAAAGGTGTTGGTGGCTTCAGGTGGTGCCCTGGGCACGGAGCTGGAAAACACAGAGGCTGCTGTTTTCCATGTCAATAAACACATGAGGAGTAGTCAGAACATTGGTGGTTTCCCTAAAGACATGTTGTGTTGTTGGAGCCTGTGTTGGGGTTTGCCAGCTGGGGATGGAAGGCCTGGTTGGGCTCCTCTTGCTCTTTGCTGGTCTCTGACCCGTGGCAGTTTTATGAGCTCTTGGGACATCCGATTTATTAGCAAAAATTGAAGCAGCTGCCAAGAATGATTGGGCTAAGTTGCAGAATCCCAGAATGGTGAGGGTTGGAAAGGACCTCTGGAGATCATCCAGTCCAACCACACTGCTAAAGCAGGGTCAGCCACAGCAGGGTGTCCAGGATCACAATGTCCAGGCGGTTTTGGAATCTCTCCAGAGAAGGAGACTCCACAACCTCTCTGTGCAGCCTGCTGCAGGGCTCCAGCACCCTTACAGCAAATTTTCTCCTCCTGTTCAGATGGAACCTCCTGGGTTCCAGTTTGTGCCTGTTGCCCCTTGTCATGTTGCTGGACACCACTGAAAAGAGTCTGGTCAAGCATCGGGCAGATTACAGCTGTACTTGAGGCTCTGCTCTGTGGCCATCCTGGCCTGGGGGACACAGCCAGGAGCTCTGGACATGTCAGCTGAGGGTGCTTGGCACCAAGATAAGCTAAACCTCCTTAATTTACTGTATCTAGAGCATTTTTTTCCCCCTTCAAAGATACCTGCTTTGTATCACACAGTAAATGGCATCTCTACAACGTGCTGCAGCAGGGTTTTGCAAAGAATGGGGGTTAGGTCTGGAGGCTTAGCCAAGAGACTGGAACCAAGTTGACCACCAGCATGAAATGGATGCAGGAGCAGCATCCCAAAAAGTCCTGGGTGAAAGGCAAGATAGGACAGGGTGCCAAGGCAGGAGGGTGAGCAGCTGTGGGCAGCAGCCGGCCAGGGTTGGCACAGCTGGGCTGGAAGCAAAGCTGCAGAGGGTGTGTGAGGCACACAGCCATACATGGGCTTTGTCTGCAGTGTTCCCTCTCTCCACAGATGATTTGCAGGCAGGAAAAGATGTCGATGAAAACACAGAAGATGGGAAAGGCCAACCCACTCTCAAAGAGATCCCCTTCCACTCCAGCAGCAGCAAAACATGTTTGTCTGCTCTTAAGCTACTATTGGAACCTGCAGCCCTTTCCCAAACACTGCGTTTAAATTTCCCACTGCAGATGAGCTAATCAACCCTGCTCAGCTATGACACCAGCTAGTTTTCTCAGGCTGATTTATTAGGATTAGTGGCTTTTTTTTTTCCTATTAGGCATAGATTTAAAAGTCTGAAATGATGGCATTTTTCCTCCTCTCTTGGCAGATGGGTCCTAACACAGAGCACGGAGGAAAGGGTCAAGTAGGGCTTGCAATGAATTTTATTTCTTCTCCAGTCAAAAGAGCTCCTGAGTCACTTTGTCCCTGACTAAGCACACCACGTATCTCCCTTAAATCCCTTGCTGAGTTGAGCTGGACCTGCAGCTACATTGCAATTATGCAGATGCTTAAGTGCTTGGCTAAATCAGAGCCTGCCGCCTGCTCACCGTCTCCAGAGCCTTCCCAAATTATCCCACATTTCGGGTCCAGGATGCTACGAATGGTCCAGATGAGGCTGATTTCAGCAAGATGCTCTAAGCTCAGGCTCTCCTCGGTTTTGCCTTGCGGATGGCTTCCCTGGGCAGCTCCTGCATCCCATCTCCACCCCAGGATGCCTTGTTAAGTGTCTGATTTTAATTTCTCTCAATCAGGAGCTGGGCCTGAGCAATTACATAATAACGAGCTATTCATCCAGAGGGAGAGCGTGGATCTAGGTTAATTGGGCTGACAATTGAACCCAATCCTTTCCGGTTTTGCCCAGTTTTCCTTATTTTTCTCTCCTTCTGCACAATATCTGCAAAGCTCTCAGCCTCGTTAATTAAGAAGGTAACTTCACCCCCAGGGTTGTTTTGTTCTCCTCTCCCTCCTTCAAAAGCCAGAGCAGAAAAAGCAGCAAGAATTAGCTAGCTTGGGATGAAGCAACCACCTCTGAGCAGGATGGAGCCGGTTGGGTCTGACGGGGTTCAGACCACATTGAGCTGCTGCTGTTCTCCTGGGCTTTGGGGAAACAATGCTGCGTGGTGCAAGCAGGTGCTGTAGCAGAAGCACTTCTGCTGGCACGTTTGATGTGTGCAGCAGACACGTTGCAGAGCTGAAAACAGCAGAGTCCCTGGGGCTGGCTGGGTGCTGGGTCCTTGCTGGGGCTGCAGTACCGCAGATTTGGAGGGGAGAGGTGCAGAAGGTTTCATGGCTTCTTGGGAACATGCAGCCTTAAATGCTCAAGCACTTCTGAAACACTTGTAGCCAAGAAACAGGGCTGCAAAAGCCCCATGTGTGTCCCACACATGGGGTGGAGTGCTGGAGTCCAGCTTTGTGCCCCAAGGACACACCATGCAGAGCAGAAATGAAATTTGCCTTTCTCATGGGCTCTTTGTGATCTCTATTTCTGACCATCCAAAAGCAGGGACCTCATCACAGCCAGGCCCTGACCTATGCTGATGAGGGTGGGACACACCTGTTTGTTTCTCTGCCATCCACAGGTGACAGGCCAATCTCAACCCCACTGTATGGACAAAGACTTTTGAGCAGGGCTTATTGTGACAGGACAAGGGGTGATGGTTTAAGCTAAAAGAGGAATATTCTCACTAGAGAGAAGGAAGAGACCTTTTACACTGAGAGTGGTGAGACCCTGGCCCAGGTTGCCCTGAGGAGTTGTAGAAGGCTCATCCCTGGAGCCATTCCAGGTCAGGTCGTTTGGGGCTCTGAGCAGCCTGCTCTAGTTGCAAGTGTCCCTGCTGACTGCAGGGGGTTTGGACTGGTTGACCTTTAAAGGTGACTTCCAACCTAAACCATTCCATGAGTCTGTGGAGAAACTGAAATGTATTTTGCACTTTCATTTTCCTCACCTGGGAAGCTGTGGGCGACCCAGAGACTGATTTTGAACTAAGCAGGGCTTGGACCAGCAAGTCAAAGATGTTTGCTTGCAGACTGGTGTGTCTTTCAGACAAACTGGCATCTCCAGAGAGGACCCCCACTGCAAGAAGGTGGTCCCAACACAGTAGGGCTTGTGTCCTGAGCAGCAGTGAGGGGAGCTGTGCCTGGCCAGGCTGCAGCTGCCACCTGCACCAGTGCCTGCCCGCAGGAGCCAGCCCAGGAGCATGTTCCTCATGATCAAAAGAGCATGTACAAGATGCATGAGCAGCAAGCACAGCTGTGAGACCACACTGCTGGGCTGGAAAGGGGAAATGTGTAACAAAATGGGCATCCAAGGCATGAGTTTGCTTTGCCAGAGGCTACAGGCAGCTGGGGGGTTGTCTGGGACTGAGAGCAAAGGCACTGCCTGCAAGATGGTCGGGGGAAGTGAGGAGGTGGTAACACCTGAACAGCTTCAGGGACTTGCTCCCTGTGATGCTTCCTCAGGGCTGATAGAGTCATCAGCTGGCATGGATGCAACTGGGAGGAGAGGCAAGCAGGGCCCCACGGTGGCATAGAGCACAGCTCACCCCAGCAGCCCCCACTGGGTTGGAGTGATGACCTGGTGCTTCCCAGCCAGTGCCCAGCCAAAAGCTTCATGCAGATGGGCACGGTGCTGCAAATGGCAGCGGGGACACAGT
Organism: Semnornis frantzii; assembly: GCA_013399775.1. Taxonomy (NCBI): domain Eukaryota; kingdom Metazoa; phylum Chordata; class Aves; order Piciformes; family Ramphastidae; genus Semnornis; species Semnornis frantzii. Next base: position 30,081 of record VWYK01086936.1, on the reverse strand, counting down.
GATCCCAGTCCCTCTGAGATGGAGAGCTGGATGGTACCAAGCACTGCCTGCCCCCAAGCCAGTGTCTTCAGCAGCAATGTGGTGGCACTGGCAACGTGTGCAGGTGGCTTGGCAGCACTGAGTGCAGCAGCTGCCTGCCTTTGTCATCTCTTCACCTGGGAAAGACTCACCTCATGCAGGAGGAGCTGCTCCCTGTTATGGCACATCCACAACGCACGCAGTGAGACCACTTTGCCACCACTTTACTCAACAGAGGCAAATTCCTGGCAACCACATCTGCCACTGCTTCATCTCCCAGCACCTCTGGGAGTTTTTCCAACTCCACTGGCATCTTGGAGAGTCCCCAGGAGCCACTGGATGACTCACTGCCATCCCTGGCATTGCTGCCAGACGCGCAAGTGTTGAAGGCAGCACAGGTGCTCCCCAGCTAGGCTCCCACTGGGCTGGCGTGATGGAAACATGGCATGGTCACTGAGCAGGGGACCTGTGGGACCTAGGGACAGTCAGTTGTGCTTCCAGAGGCCCTCAGGTCCTCTCAACACAATATTCCATTAAAGTACTTTCAGTTGTTGTTGCTGCTAATATCCCTTTTCTCTGGATCTCAAGAGACCAGACACAATCTAGTCCTGGCTTCCTAGGGATGCTGAATGCAGACTTCAAGTCTTGGAGCTGGGCTTGACCGAGACACAGCCAAGGAAAGTTTCCCTCCAGGTCTGGCAAGGTAGAATTCAGGGTGGGAATATTCAGAGTGAGCCTGTTTTGGGAGAGGAGCAGCACTATGTCCCCAGGGCACCTTCTGTATCCTGGGAGTATTCCTGGCCCCCACGAGCCCAGGCACAGGCAGACAAGGGATCTGGGGATAAGCTCAGACCCATGAAGGGTGGCTGTGGGAGCAGCTCAGCTCCACAGGTGTCTGTCTACCTATGGGGTGGCCTGAGACCAATGTCCTTCCTCATGATGGGTATTTTTTGGGCTGAACAGGATCCTTGGAAGCTTTGTGTCCATGACCCAGCAGCTGCAGGGCACCAGGGCTCTATAAGACTGTGGTCAAAGCCTTCCCCTGGCTGCATCTCTACTCCAGGACCATGAGCTAGGAACTTCCAGGAAGGAGTGACTGATGGGATGTTACTGGCAGGTCTGGTGGTTGGTGGCCTCATGCTTGGGGTTGCCAGTCACAGCAGTGTGCATGGGCACGGAGTCAGCAGCAGGTTTTGGCAGCTGTGAGCCCTAGCCCCACATCACCCCCAGGCTCAGCCCCAGGGAGGCAGGGAGAGGGTGGCTGCTCATGTCTAAACTCAACATGTTCCCCAAATGTGTTTGTTAACAGTCACAAACAAACATTTTGCAGGATCTTTGCCAGGAGGATGGGCTTAACGTGTGTGGAGCCTTGAAGGATACGAGAAAGCTGATGCAGCCCATCACAGTGGGCTCTGCTCTGCCTCCCCAGCACTGCTGGGGTAAGGGAAGCTTTAGTCCTCTCTGGGGAGTGCATTACTTAAGTCCTTGTGTACAAACAGAGAAGCAAACCTCACTAATCCTGCCAGGAGGGAAATGATATCATGGTTCTGGGGGACAAGGGGAGGGTGAGAGGAAACTATCAGGAACTGCTCTTGTCACCTGTGCCTCTGGACCCCCAACAGGCTCCATCTTGGAGGTGAGAGGGGAAAAGAATCCTGGGTCCTTGGAGCATTTGGCACTTGCAGGGACAGGATGAAGAGTCTCAGTCCCGGGAGAGCTGTGGCATCCTGGGGGGCAGTGGGGGCAGAGCCGAGGAGGAGGAGGAAGGGATGACCTGGGATACTGGGGACCTGCAGCCTGCCTCTTTTTCCAGGGATATTTCCTACATGGACCCTACAGACCCCAAGTTCCTCTTCTAACCCACAACTTCTCATGCTTTTGCCCAGCTCATCCCCTGACCCATCCAGCTGGGACGAGCAGTTGAGTGGGGGCTCAGCTGGTGGCTGGGGCCAGCACACCACATTTCCCAGCACCTGCTTTCTCGCTATCCTACAGTGCTCCAGTTAGCCCCAGGTAAGCTGTGCGAGCCCCGGGTAAGCTGTGCCAACCGCGGGCACTCTGTGCCCAGCGGGAGGGATGTGAAGGACGTTGGGAGCTGGGATAGCCGAGAGCTGGAGGGAGGCCGGAGGAGCTGGCTCCTGCTCTGCGGCTGCTGCAGGCTCCCACACACGATCACACAGTCCCCTCTAGTGGATATTTCTCCTCCATCAACACTGTTGTCCTACCCACGGGCAACGCTGGGCTCCAGACCGCGGTCCTGAGCAGTGACCCTGGGCCACCATCCCGCTCCTCAACCAAAACCGGGCATGGTGGCCCTGAAGACGCAAACCCTCCTCCGGCTGCCACCGTGGGCTTGAGGCATCTCTGCCTTCGCCGCTTCCCCTCCTGCGTAGTTGTGTGATTCATGCTGCCGCCAGCCCCTGCCCTGGCTCGGTCCCATACCTCCTGCTGCCCTTGCGTCAGGGCTGGCCCCGCTCACCCCCGCAGCCCTCGCTCAGCTTCACACCAGCTTGGAGTTATTTGGGCACCGGCCAGCATGAGAAAGATCTAACAAACCCCTGCCTGGTGACAACTTCCACGGGGTGCGGGAGTCGCACTGCTGGCTCCCACCTGCCAGTCCTGCAAGCACCGTGCGGCTTGGGCTGGGCTGGGCTGAGGCGAGCGGCTCCCGGGGTGGGTTCCCTCACACACTTGTCCCACTCCCAGCAGCTGAGCGGCGTCTATATAGTGGCTGCACCTGTGGGCGCCCAAACCTCACTTTTCCAGTGAGTTTGGGCAATGCCTGATGTCTCTGACATCTCTTACACGTTGGAGATGGTGGTGTCTTTGCTTTTGACACTCTATGCAGTCAGCACTGCTGCTCTGGCCAAGGGCACCTCCACCCAGCAGCTCCCTGGCCATGGAAAGGGTGTGGAGCTCCCACGGGCACCAGTCTGGAATGCTCTCTTGTTCTCAGGGCCAGGCCGGGTCACCATCACCTCCTTCCCACCTCCTCCTGCCTTGGAAACTGTGCTCGTCACCTGGAAGATTTGTGGTATCTGCAAACTGAGGTTTTCCAAGGGCAAAAAAGGCACACAGGAGAGAGTGGAGGAGGCTGCAGAACACCAAGTCACCTGCATGCTCCACAGCCCAGGAGGTGTTCCCTCCACCTTGCTCCATTCTTTGCTGGGAAACCTGTGGCCCTGGTTCCAGTGCCACCACCTGGCAGCCCCAGCTTAGGACAGGGCTGCTGCCTCTGTCTGTGTGCCGGGGCTATGACAGCGTCTCCTCTGCGGAGCTGGGACCTCCAGTGGAGGATGACAGTGGTGAGGAGAGGCAGCTGGGTGCTGCCAAGTTGTGTGGGCTGCCCTGAAAAGTAGCTGCAAGGGCAGAGATGCCTGTGGCCCAAACCATCCCTGGCGCAGCTTTATGGATCCCATGGCAGCATCATGGTGGGATGCACACCCAGTCCACACTGTGCTGCCTGAGCTAGCAGTTGAATCATGCTGCCCCTGTGCTGGCCAGGAGCCCGAGGGTGTCCCAGCTCCAGCGAGATGACATCTCCAGCTCACGGATGTGATCCTGTTCACATCCCATGTCGTGTCCTGCAGTCACACCAGTGTGAGGTCCACACATCTCAGTCCCAGAGCAAATGCCCCAGCTGCCACCCTACTGTTTCATGGTGCACCAGGGCAGGTCACTGCTTCCTATGAGATGCTCTTGGCTGCAGCATCAGGGAGCAGAGTCAGACTGTGCTGACACAGACAAGCACAGCTCAGGCCCAGAAATGCAGGTCTCAGCCATAAGCTACAGCACAGACCACAATTTTCCTTGCTGTAGCATCTAAGCAGGGGCTGAGCTGCAGCAGGATTGGACTCAGCAGTGAGAGGGCTGATTTAACCTTCTAGTGCTTGAAACCACCTCATTCAGAACCCTGACCTGCAAGAGACAAACCAAGCTGGTTTGAGTGGGGTGCTGAGTTAATGCTGCACTGAACAGCAGGGCAGAATCAATTCCCTTGCTTTACCCCAGCATTAGTGCTCACTTCCTCTGTGCTGTGCTGATCCTGGCTGCTGTTCTTGGGGCAAGGAGAGCTTCACTACCTGGCCAGAGCATCCCTCCCTGAAGCCCAATCCAGAGAGTGTTTTTTTTCCCAGCCCTGTCAGGATGATCCTGCAGTCCTCTCTCCTCACTTTCAATCCTACATAGCCCTTTCAGCCATGGCATTGCTCACTGCATGCAAGGGCTGGTGAAGCACAGAGGTCACCCATGGCCTGGCCCTGCAGTGGGCAGGGGAAACCTGTGGGCACCCTGAGGACAGCAAGTGTGGATGTGGATCACCCCAGAGCAACGGACAAAGTACAAAATCCCAGGGAGATACAGGCCATGTGACAGCTCCAGCCTCTTTTATGGAGTCCATCATCTCTGGAGGTCCCTTCCAACCTCTAAAGTTCTGTGATTCTGTAATACCACTCCCCCATGAGGTTCCAGTTCATCCAGTTCACCAGAAGCGAACAGAACGAAGCAGCTAAACATAGAGGAGATCACCCAAGTAAGGAGGCCCAGCCAGCACCCATGGGTGATGTTAGAGTGTCCATCAGGCCTATTCCTACCTAACCAGGGGGCCACTAGGCCCCCCAGCTTTTGATCCCCTTCACCCAGTGTGCACCATGGGCACTTACCAGTGATGACAAGAGGAGGATCCCTCTGCCCAGTTGGGCACAGCTTGGGGCCAATTTCTTTCCTAGGGCTGATTATAAAGGGTAGTGGGCAGGGAGGGCAAAGTGGTCACACTCGGGGTGGGAGGAGACTCCAACAGCACCCAGGTGCTCTGGGTTTGGAAAAAAAAAAAAGGGGGGAAATGCAGTGTGGGTTGGGAAAGGGGGAAGTGGACAGGAAAAGGATGGAGATGGAAAGAAAAGGAGGAAGTTGGTGGGAAATGGGAGATAAGAAAAAAATTAAAGCTGGACTGTAACAAAACAAAACAAACAAACAAAAAAGCACACACACAAAAAAAAAAAAAAACAAAAACCAAAACAAACCAAAAACCAAAACAAACCAAAAACCAAAAAAAGGTGGTCCTGCTCTGGCAGGGGTCTTGGACTAGATGATCTTTTGAGGTCCCTTCCAACCCCTAACATTCTGTGGTTCTGGTGTGATACTGGTCTGTGGCCCAGAGAGACACACTGCACAGCTTTATCGCAGATCTTTAGGAAGCTGATCACTACCTAAACCCACCAAAAGTCCTCACAAGACTGTCTAATGGGGCAATGGCACTGAGAGGGACCTGTGGGTACTGGTTGACAGGTGACTGAACATGAGCCAGCAGTGTGCACAGTTGGCCAAAGAAGGCCAATGCCATCCTGGCCTGGATCAGGAACAGTGTGGCCAGCAGGACCAGGGAAGTCCTTCTGCCCCTGTGCTCAGCACTGTTCAGGCCACACCTTGAGTGCTGTGTCCAGTTCTGGGCCCATCAATTCAAGAGAGATGTTGAGGTGCTTGAACATGTCCAGAGAAGGGCACCAAAGCTGGTGAGGGGCCTGGAGCACAGCCCTGCGAGGAGAGGCTGAGGGAGCTGGGGGTGTGCAGCCTGCAGAAGAGGAGGCTCAGGGCAGACCTCATTGCTCTCTACAACTACCTGAAAGGAGGTTGTAGCCAGGTGGGGTTGGGCTCTCCTCCCAAGTATCCAGCGACAAAACAAGAGGACACAGCCTCAAGCTGTGCCAGGGCAGGTTTAGGCTGAATGTTAGGAAGAAGTTCTTCGCAGCAAGGGTGACTGGCATTGGAATGGGCTGCCCAGGGAGGTGGTGGAGTCACCAACCCTGAAGGCGTTTTAAAAGGCACTTAGGGCCATGGTTTAGTGAATTAGAAGGTGTGAGGTTGGACACAATGTTCTTGAAGGTCTTTTCCAACCTGGCTAATTCTGTGATTCTGTGATAGGGGTTGGTTTCAGGCTTTTTTTGGACACAAGGACTTGCCAAGCCTGCAGGTCTTGCTCAAGCAGGCAGAGACACAGGTAGGAAACTGCAGAACCCAAACTCCATTTCTAGGAAGCTGAATGCCAACAAACCCCAACGTTTATTGCAGTCCTCCTCAAGGGCTTTGGGTTTACAAACGTGCATTTACAAATGAAAGCTCTGTGCATGTGAGCTGGCCACAGGAAGGCTTGAATACTGAAAGGGCTGATCCGTTGAGAAACGGAGAGCCACCTCCCAGCCCCAAGCTTGGCAGGTGCACACAGACCAGCTACCTGCTCTGGGTTTCTGTGTCGAGCCAGGTCCTCAGGCATGAGAAACTCCAGCTCTGCATTCAAGTATATTTGGTGTGAAGCCAGAGAGTCTCTCCAGCACCACCTCACACAAAGAGGGAAAGTCACACTGCTTGCCAGAGAGCCAGATCCATCCCTGTCTCCACATCCATCAGGTTCATCCCAGCCTTGGAGGAAGATGGCTGGTTTGGGCAGCTGCTGTAATGACATGCCAGACCCAGCTTCAGCTTGAGGATAGGCTGTGAGAAGACTCTGGAGGACTTGACCAACACATACTTAAATGGTGCTGCTGGGAAAAAAGAAAAACTGCTGGGACCCCATGAGGCCATGAAGGAGCTAGTAGCTGGTGGGACTCCATACATGATGCTTGGTGACCTTAGTGGCTGCCCATGGTGCTCTAGCTGCTGTCCCAGCTCCCCATCTACAACCCCCTAACCAAAGTGGTTCTTAGCTGCATCTCAGGTGGCTGCTCCCAAACCAAACCCACCACCTGGAGAAGTACATAGTGGTTTAAACAGAAGGAAAGGGAAAAAAAAAATACAACTAAAAGATCCTTGTGGTAACTCACATCACCCTGGGCCAACCATGTCAGCTTTATGCCAACAATCCCAAGAGACACAGCAGCTTTCAGAGAGACCCAAGATTATGCAGACCACATCCCTGGCCCTACAGCAGCTAGAGAAGGCACAAGTTTGAAGCACCAACTTCAGGAGCCCCTCCAGGTTCCAAACACGGGGGGGCAGCTGCTGCAGCTGAAATAGGTCATTTTTTGTCTATGTTGCTTTAAGTTCACATTTTTTTTGCTGGTGGGGTCCCACAGAAGAGAGGAGAGGCAAGCCAAAGCTGTGAGCAAGCAACACAGCATGCCAAGCCCTGGCTACCACCCCTGCCCATGGAGTGACATGTGCCTGTGAGGAGTGTTACTCCTTGGAGCCAGCAAGTCCTCAGGCCAGGAGTGCAGGAGCAGTCGGTGGGATCCCAGCTGGAGTGGGTGGTGGCAGCAGGGGCAGTATGGCCTCCGTGGTGTCAGCAGTGATGGACTCCTCATCAGTCCTGACACACCCAATGTATCCCCAGAGCTTTGCCTGGAGCAGTCCAGCACTGGGTCCTGCTTGGAATGGCCGGGCTGTGTCCCCAGCAGCTGGAAAGTCTCTTCCCTCAGTTCAGGTGAAGGAGCAGCAGTGATGGCTGCTTTCTGATGCTAGATGGGCCACAGCAGTTCAAGGCCAGACTGGTGCAGGCTTGGGGAGACAGGAACAAGTCAGGCAGGGAAGAAGAGGCTGTGGGCACAGCTATGCAAAAGTATCCTTCTTGGAGCTGCTCCTCGGTCTGAACACTCCATTTCTGGTGCCCAGCAGCCCTGGCACAGTCACCTGGCAGCGGTGGCTGGCACAGCCCCTTATGCTGCAGGCCCTTCACACTGGCCAGGCAGCCAAACACCTTGCTGCAAGGGTCCCAGCATGAGGTGAGTAGGACTGCCAGCATGCTCTGCCCCAAACACCCAGTGGAGGAGCTGCAGAATGAACCAGCACTGTAATACAACCTAGTGGGCACCTCCGATGGGCTCCCCAACCTTAAACAGCAACATCCCCCCAACTTGTGGTATTTGAGGACTGAAAGCAGCATCCACAGATGCAACCACGACAGTCCTCCACCAACACAACCCTCAACCTGCCCTCTGGGCCTCCATGGTGCCTTGTTACCCACTTCCTAGCACTGCCATAGCTCCCCCACCAGCCTCAGTTCTCCAGCCAGCAGTGTCCTTCCAGGAGGATCCACACTGAAGGCTTTAGGATGCACTGTGGCATCAGCTGTCCCTGTCCCTGATGGGATGCAGCACTCAACCTCCTACATGGAAGTAGGGTGCCCAGAGGATGCATACCCAGAGCTTTCCTGGCAGGCTGATGTCAGACACTTGTCAAGAGAAGAGAGATGAGGTGATCTGAGCATGCAGCTGGCATTTGTAGACCTGCTGCTACCTGCTCACTGCCCCAGAGATGCCCTGGGCAAGTGGCCCAGGAGTGGTGAGCTGATGAGCAGGTGGGGGAAGAGCCCCTCTCTTCATCCCAAATCTGCTCTAAAGCCCCAGCTCAAACCGTGGCAGTTCCTCAGGGATGAGAGCAGGTGGGGATCCCTCTGTCCACTTCTACTGCCCTCCCCCTAGACTCAGGCACTGACTAGAAGGAACCATCCTGCAAGATAGCCCCTCGATGGGAATTCCTTCAAGGACAAAATGAACCTGTGTGATCCCAGATCATTATGCAGAGGAAGAGAGCTGGCCTGTGCCACCAGAGCTCCAGGCAAGGGCAGTGACACACTGAGGGTGATCTCATCCATCAGAAACACTGGACTGGCCTCACAGAGGGTGCAGATACAGCACAGAGACCCCAGGAACCAGAAGGAAATATCCCCCCAGCTGGGCTGCCACATCCATGGGTCCAACCTTGTTGCTGGTCTCTTGTGGAATGGCCAGGTTGGGTTCTGCTCTCCAGGTCAGGGTGGCCATGGTGCTTCAGCTCACCTTCCTCTTCCTCTCCACAGCAGGTACAGTGTCTGTCTGTCTGTCCACCCGTGGTTCCGGCTTTCAGCAGGACTCCACAGGGACAGGAGTGGATGGCCACGGCCCTGGGTGGCTGTGGGAGGCTGGTGTTTAGGTGGCTTGGCTGGGAGGCAGGCGTTTGCTGTCCAGAATGGCCCTCCAGTCGTCGGTCCAGGACTGCAGCCTGCGTCTTGGGGGCTTCAGCTGCAGGTGCTTGTTGTGGCAGGCTGTGAAGAGCACGTGCTCCCAGCTGGGGTTCAGCTCAGCCCCTGCAAAGCAAGGTGAGAGGTTGGCTTTCCACATAACTCCTCCAGGCTGAGCTTACTCCACCACAGGATTGACACAACCCCCTAACGAGAGCCTAACTGAGCAGAGAAGGACCAGTACCCATCAGCCTCAGGTGTCATCTGCCCATCAGGACTGCCTCCAGGTACTCCTGCCACCCCACACCTCTCTTACCTGTTATATCAGGTCTGTCATCTATAAGCAGGTCGGCAGAAACCACAGTCTTATCTTGTGTCAGAACGATCTGCTCAAGGAACTCAGGGCCAAAGTGCTTCTCCACCCAGGCATACTGAAAGGCAAGAGTGAGTGGTGAGCACTAGATGGGGCAGGAGCTCCAGCATAAGCCCTGGCCCCACACAGGGAGGATATCTCTCTTAATAAGTTCATTAGAACTTAGGTGCTGGAGCAGGCCCAGAGAAAGGCAATGAACCTGGTGAAAGGTCTTTAGAATAAGCCCTGTGAGGAGCAGCTGAGGGAGCTGGGGTTGGTTAGTATGGACAAAAGGAGGCTGAGGGGAGAACTTCTTGCTCTCTACAACTCCCTGAAAGGAAGTTGTGTGGGTGTTGGTCTCTTCTCGCAACTTGCAATTGGCACCAAGTTAAGCCAGAGGAGGTTTAAGTCAGACATTAGGAAAGTCTTCAATACTGAAAGGGTTATCAAAGACTGGAACAGACTGCCCAGGGAAGTGGTTGAATCACCAACCCTAAACATATTTAAAAGCTGTCTAGATATGGTGCTCAAGGATGTGGTGTAGTAGTGGCCCTGGTAGTTAGATAATGGTTGGACTTGATCTTAAAGGCCTTTTCCAAACACAGTGATTCTGTGATTAGTGAGAAGGATTCGGATACTGTTGGAGCAGAAGCTCTCTCGAGCCAAGCAGCCTTTGATGTCATGAGGAAATACTAAGACCAAACGCCTCGGTGCATGCAAATGGCAGAGCACAGCTAATGGCAGAGCTGTTGCTGTGCAAAGATGCTTAAGAACAAAACTGGAGGAGCAGAGAAACACTGCTGCCATTCCGCACCTGGAGGCACACAGGGATCAGCTGCCTTTCACTGGGCAGTGTGGCAGAGCAGTGGGGAGCTGGGATTCAGAGCTGCTCACCTTTTCGTAAGGGCAGTAGCGGTACTTCTTGATTGGGCTTGTGCAGATGAACACATCAGTGCTGTCACCAAGAGAAAAACAGGGGCAGAGTGTCAGTCGGTCCTCTGTGAGACCCCACTCATGTCTGAGCAGGTAGGTGTCCAAAGCAGACCCCTTGCTGCACACAGATGGAACAGGGGTGATTTAAGATGCTCGTCTCCCACCTCGCAGGACACCACCCCCAGGACATGTACCCACACCCGTGCCACAAGCATCTTCCCTTTTTAACCACCCCTGCTGGGAGCAGAGAGCTAAAGGGAAGGGCTGCACATGGCTGATTGTCTCCACAACTGCTCCAGGAGTCAAAGCCCTCCCTTTCCTGCCATGCCTGGTGGGCCAGGAGGTAATTTTAATGCTGATGTTGTATTCAGTGCTTGTGCCAGGAGGCTGATGAGCCTGCAAAGCCAATACAACTCCCCTATCCATTCCCAAATACCACAGGCAGGTTTCTACTCACTCTGCCAAACTTGCCATTTGCTTGACAGCTTCCACAGCCCCAGGGAGTGGGTCTAGCTCAATGAAGAAGTTTTTAGATTCCCAGATGCTGATGGCTTTCTCCTGTGAGGGCAAAGAGAACAGTTACTGCACAGGTCTCTTTGCATGTGCATCCTCCCCACCCTTTCCTAGGAGAGATGATGGTGACAGTGAGAAAGGCAGGAGTGCTGGCTCCGGTTCCTTCCTGCTAATCTGGCTTGCCTCTGTGAGTGCCTCCATTCCTCACCTGCCAGCCTGCATCCATCCCATACAATTGAGATCAGAGATGCTCTGGAGCAGACTTGGTTTTGCCTGCACAGTGCCAGACACACAGGGAACAGCATGTTCCTTCAAGGCAAAACACAGGAGATTGTTCAGAGCTGAACCAAACCCCAGCTCTGCATCCAGAGAGGCACTTCCAGCTGACGTGGCCCTGCTGTAACACAAGGCTGCTCAGCTCCAGATGCTGTCTGGCCCATTTGTCTCAATCAGATCACTCCAAACAGCAGCCAGGCTGCTCTCAAAGGACAAAGTGTATTATAGGATGAAACGCACGTCAGGATGACTGCAGATGTTCTTCCTCAGGGATGCCTCGGCAAGGTCTACCAGGCAAATGCAGCACCTCCAGGCAAGGGTTTGAAACATTTACATCCAAGTTGTCAGCTGAGGTACATCAGTATGGTGTGAAGGGAGAGCAGAGCAGAGAGAATCCACAGGGAGCAAAACCTTGGGACGAGGGCAAAGCCTATGGTCTACCTGCAACGGATCCAGCACAGCTCTAAGGAACAGCATCCTCTGCACTCCCTCACAGAGGTAACAGCTTGTCAGCTGCCAAGAAAGCAATTATTTAGCACAGACACTGGGACCTGGGGGAGGAGAGCCTGGGAGTGCTGCAATGTGGCTGCAGGCAGGGGAGCAGCCCTGTCCTGGCGTTGCAGTGCAGCCGCAGTTAGCACAAGTTTGCCTGAAGGACTGATCTTCATTTTGAGTACCTCTGTTTCTGTATTTGAAGAACTGGAAGAGGGACAAAAAGAACCTCAAGCCCATTTTAATCTCCTTGTATTGCACAGTATGGAGGAGCTGGTAGAGCATCATGATAGGAAGAGCAGAATTGGTGATGTTTACTCCCGGTTCTTAAAAGCTCAGAGCAACAATCAGGCTGGTTGGACACCTCGGCTAGATGTGCAGCTCCCTCCTGCCCAGTGAGTGGGCATCTAGTGGGTCAGCAACATGCTTTGCCTTTACTAAGCCAGTACTGGGAGAGGAAATTAGGCAGCCATGAGAAACTGGAGCTTTGCTGGAAACTCCAGGCTTGGGGCAGCAACACCCTAGAAAAACCATGGAGCTCACTCAGAGAGCCACATTCTGCTCCATCCCACAGCCTGACTACCAAAACACCAGCTGTCCACCTTAGCTGCTCTCAGGAAGATGATTCCATGAACCCGCTGCATAACTGGGCACTGAGCATTTAATATGACATGTCAGAATCAAACCCAGATCTAGCTGAAGATTCCCTGCTCACTGCAGAGAGGTTGGACTGGATGACCTTTGAAGGTCCCTTCCAACCCAAAATAGTCTGTGATTTCTCCAGAATTCCCAGATAACACAAGACCAGACACCCAACTTAAAAGCAGACAGATAAACTGTTGCATTCCTCTGTTTTGCCAGAACAACAGGAAGCATTGGTGGTTCAGAAGAGGGTAAATGCGTGTTCAATGCTGATTTGGTGCAGAACCAGCAGAAATACTCCCTAGTACCATGACAAAGACAACTACCCTAAACAGTTTGCCATGAGGCCAGGCCAACACTCAAAGTCCTGTTGCTTTGCCTTAGGCCAGTGAGCAGGAATGTTTTATTTCTAAGATACTGGCTGTAGCTGCACAAGAAACATCTGAAGATGGCCTGATGCAGAAAAGCTCTTCAAACAGCACTGAAGTGTTTTCTTCCAGCAAAGACTTTCGCAGCTATTCTCCCTCCACTTATGTCAAAAAGCATTTTGCAATCAAGCTTGATGGGGAAAGAACTAAGCTCATCTTGAAGAAAAGATCCACTTGGCTCCCAGAGCCAGAATAACTCCCTGCAGCACCACAGCCAGCACACTGTCCAGCAGATGGAAACACAGGCTGGGGGTCCCACCGCAGCCAGGCAGGGCAAAGCCTCCATTTCCTCCTTCTGATCTTGCCGCATGAGCAATCTCCCTGCCTTTTCAGAGCTGCCCACCCTTCAGAGTTTATGTGCTTGGTGTTTTGATAAACTGTGTCCTCTGTATCAAAGCAGGGACCTTCAGGTCATCTTTGGCTCCTATTTTCTGGTCTCCTACAGCAGTTTGATGGTGCTCTCTGATGAGCAGGGACTAGAACAGCTGCTGTGCCTATAGCCACCGAGCAGCTCTTACTCTCTTTATCCACAGTCTGAAACCACTGGTGAAATCAGGGATGCCCTGAGGTCAGTCTGTGGCAGTTTTGCTACTTGCTCAGCTGGAGGTTTTGGTGGCTTTACATGTTCACGGCAGATACAAGATGAGCTCACTTCATTTAACACATTCAAAGTAGTTAAGCTCAAGAAAAAAAGGAACACCAAGTTATTGTGTATTACCCCCACCAAACTTTATCATCTGCCTTACTCCTCAATTTAATTTTCATCAATCCCAGCTAGAGAGGACATATTATTCCTTTAGCTCTTCAAGCTGCTAAGGACTCCACCAGTGGAAGAGCCCCAGACCATATTCATGCTCCCTCATTGCCACCATACCACTAAGAACGAGAGCACTGCTGTTTGCTCTAACATCTTTCAACTGCAATCCACAGAGGAGACCACAGACACCCCACTGAGCAGGGAAACTTGCAGATGCAAAACCTGACTTTCTGCAGTGCTCAGCCCTTCGCTGAATGAAGTACAACACAAAGATAGCTTCTGCTTTTAGGCTTTAATTATTAAAATGAATAAGGTAACTTTCAGGCGCGGGAGGGCTTGAGGTTGACTTAAGTAAACCCTCAAGTGAAGTGTCAATTGCATGGTTTGTTCTCGACGTGTCTTCTACATCCCCCTTCCAACCCAATGCAATCTGTGAATCCCACCTCTCTTGCTGCTGTTGAAGAACTGAGTCATTCATCCAGGAGTAGTATCAAACCATTTGATTTGGCCATTCCAGAGAAAGAATCACAGAATCTGTTAGAAAAGACCTTTAAGATCATCCAATGCAAGCATTATCTAACTACCAAGTCTAGTGCTAACCCGTGTCCTGTGGGACATCTACACACCTTTTAAATTTGGTGTATTTTAAACCAGATGCTCTTAAAGTTCTTCTTCTCTCACGTCTATCTCCATCCACACATGCAAGGGTAAAGAAACAGATGTACATGAAACCCACTGGATTTCTGGGGAAAAAAAAGGCACTGCTGGAAGGCCTCCTGCCAGCAGACCTGTGCCCGTGTGTCAGTGGAAGCTGTGGCCAGCAACCACAGCCCTCCCCAGCACTTAGGCCATGTGCTGGAAGCCAGTGGGTGGCAGATCTCCAGCTGCAGGAACAAGAACCACGCGCAGAGAGAAGGATGCATAAACTCACACTCAGCTCACGTTCCAGACGCCCATATTGCTCTGACACCCAGAAGCCTCTCCGGTCCTCCAGGGCAATGTAGGGCTTGTCGGGGTACCTGGCCCTGAACTTCTTGAGGAAGCCTCCCTCGAAGTCAGCCAGCACCCCGTCCATGTCCACCAGCACCCGCAGAGCCCGGCTGGTGCCCGCTGTGGGGCTGACCCCCCTGCCCAGCCCTGCGAATGGGCCGCAGCGCCGAGGCCGAAGGTGCAAGAAGCTGCTCAGCAAAATCATGGTCGTGGGGGACTAGGGGCAGGGGATGGAGGGGATCTCCGGGTAGGGATGGGGAGGGTGTCCTTTATTTCAAGCACGCACCCTGCAAGCAGAAGGAAGGTGCGGGAGGGATGCAAGGGGGATGCAAAGGGGAGCAGAGAGGCTGCAGGGGGGCCGCGGTGGGGATGCAGAGACCTGTCCTCCCCCCACCGCTTCCTCCCCCTCCAGCCCTTGCAGCGAGCGCGAAGCAGGCAGGGGCAGGAGCAGAAGCAGCGGAGGGGCAAGAGCAGCGGCAGGGGCGCCAGCAGCAGCGCGGTTGGCGGGAACTGGGGCCGCCCGGTGCTCGGCCCGACCCGGCAGTACAAAACCCAGTTCCTCTTCCCGGTGCCTGACCGAGCCCAGAGCGGCGGCACCGCCTTAAAGCGGCACAAGCGCCCTGCGACGGCGCGGTAGCCCCGTGCTTCCCGCCCGCTTTAAGCGCCGCTCCCTCCCCTTCCCCCCCCCTTCCCCGGAGTTGCGGGGTACCGAGCCCGGAGGGGTGCTGGGTACCGCGCCCCTGCGTCAGTTTCTCTGACAGCCTCAGGGGCGCCCCCCACGCTCTCTCCGTCTGCTTTGGACCCTCTTACGCCCTGCTTATGCTCTCCTCTGACTCCGTTCCCACGCCTGCCTGGTTCGGGGTGATTTTTGCAGCTGAGCCTTGACGTAATATCCCCATTTCAACCCTTTTATGGGGATGAGGCACACTTTTCCCAGGATCCCACTCACTGTGACATTGCTCTGTCCCCCCAGGTGACAGGAACCCTTAAAAGACAATGTCCAGACCCCAAAGGAGAACTGACAGCACACTGAGAAGATTTGTATGTTCTAACACAGGACCAGAGATCACTCTGGTCAGAAAACACTGGAGGGATTAAAGCTCTTAAAGAAGGGGGAGAGCTCTGAGTGTGACTAACGGGATTAGGCAACTGCTGAGCTGGGAAAGAAAAGATTCCGGTTGACAGCAATAAAATGGCATTACTGGGACAAAAATATTTCATCTTTCAGTTCAGGAATGGTTTCCAGTGAAATACATTGTCCTTGTTTCACAAAAAGGGCAAAGCGAACTGTGGAGATCAGGTGACTTGGGGAAGGTCACAGTGTGAAAGAATGAAGAACTGGCAGCCAAGCTGTACATGACGGTGAGTGCAACAGCGAGCTTAGCAAGGGAAATGTGATGTTTCAAGTCAGCCTTCTGCTTTGGGAACGTGTTGTTTATGGCAAGGAATGGGATTTAAACTTAACTTGGTGTTTCTGCCCAAGCAGCAAGAGAATACACACGTATCTTAGACAGAAAAAACTTGCTTCTTCGTGATACATTGAAGGACTGACAAACTCCCTGCCTGCAGCAGCTCAGGGCCATGTAACTCCTGCAGAGATGGAAAATAAGTTTTTATTTAAATAAACCAAATGAACCCGAACAAAGAATGCAAATCCTGCTCTCTGAGAGCAAGGTGAGCATTACACAGGATCAGACGACGGCCACCACGTTCGGCCACAGCGTTATGTCCGTCAAAGAGGATTAAAGGAATTAAATCCCTTTGTAGACACAGGCGGGCCTTCAACACTCGGAGCAGACTCCCGCTGAGGGCCCCGTGTCGCGTATGAAGGGGTGGCGGCTCGCCGGTCGGCAGGCCATCACCCCCTCACACCGCCACACGGAGCCCTCGTCGGCGTGACGCCATCATGGCGTCATTAAACCCACCCCATTCCAAGCCCTGCTGAGTCACGGCTTCTGTCTTTTGCTTACCGCGGGGTCGCCACTTCCGGGCGGGCGGTTGCCATGGTGACCTCACTTCTCGCGAGAGCTACCTGTGTGCCGGAAGTGACGCGCAGCGGCGGGCGTCGCGCGGCACCCGCAGCGGCACCTGATTGGCTGGAAGCGGCGGCGGCGCCCGNGCGCCGCCCCCCCTTTCCCTCCCCGCTCCTCCTCCTCCTCCTCCCTCGCCCCGCCTGCCCCGCCGCCAAGATGGCGTCGGCCCTGGAGCAGTTCGTCAACAGTGTCCGGCAGCTCTCGGCCCAAGGTGACCGTGGGGAGGGGGGGGGAGGGAAAGCCGCGTGTGGGCCCGGGGGGTGGCGGGGAAACAGCGCG
>VWYK01086936.1:0-13351 GCA_013399775.1 Semnornis frantzii | reverse complement strand
GGGCTCTCATGGCTTTCCCTCAGACGTGGAGCCGGTGTTCTGCTCCCCAGGGTCTCTCGCCCGGCTCCAGTGGACCGTCGGCGGGATTCCAGTGGAGATTGACAGGGCGAGAGGGCGCTAGACATGCAGTTTTCTCCAGCCTGATGAGAGGGAATCCGGGGGGTAGCCACCACGTTTTTCCTTTACTATACCTGTACTGTGGGGAAGAAAACAGGTAACCGTGACCACTTGGGGCTTTGTTGGGAGTTCTGGGCTCACGGCAGCAACACCCCAGAGCAAACACAGGGCTTCATCCCACAGGTTGCCAGTGTGAAGACACTGGGTTCCGACCTTGGTTGCTCTCAGGAAGATGAATCCATGAACCCACTGTATGTCTGGGCACTGTGCATTTAACATTTTATGCGATGTGAAGCCCATTATTTCTCCAGAACTCCCAGATAACACGAGGCGACTAGGCACCCAACTTAAAAGCAAAGATCAACAGTTCCACTTTCCCCTTTTGCCTGAGCAGCAGAAAGCATGGGTGGTTCTGATGGTGCCTAACCCCTCTCAACTTCCTTTCTCAAGCACGGGTCTGGTGCTCTGCAGCCACAAGAGGTTGGCATGGTCCTTGCTGGCCTCCCTCGCTGCACACAGAGGTGGTCTCAGAAGCATCCTAGAGGAGTTTGACATGGCATGAGTGTCCAGCTATGCCCTTCATAGTGTTCCATTCTTTCCCAGCACTGGGTAATGGGTTTTAGTAGCCTGAGCTCCTGGGTGAGTGGAGTGAAGATGGGCAGTGGCAGTGGTCGAAATGAAATCCGAGCCTTGGAAATGAGGAAGGAGAAGCAGTATCGAAGGGACTAACTGGGATTGTATAGCCCAGGCTATCACCTAACTGATGAGCTTGTAAGTTGTGGGATGTGTGGTGTAAAATACATTTCAGCAGTATTAGCTTTATTAGAGCTTGATCAGAAGAGTCCTGCCTTACCACAAAAAATTTACGGTGGAATGTCTGAGACTGCAGATCAGACCTGCCATAACCAAGTGTTCAGGAAGTGTTTTAATATCTGTAGTTAGAATTCCATATTTTCACTGCCAATCTTCTAATCTTCCTCTGTGTGTGTGCACAGCATTTGCCAATTCTTGATCTTCCAATCTGCATTGATCGTCTCTAAAGTGTGTTCCAAGTGTTTCTGGACATGGGATGTTTGATCCCTGCAACTGATCAAAATTTGATGCTTTCCTCTGTGGGCTCAGGCTTTATCTGTTGCAGTTATTTTTGGGCGAAACCCCAACTTTCTCATATTTGATTTTACTTAATAATAGAGCATTTGTACTGGGGATATAAGGTATAAGAAATGAATTCTACCTGCAAAGTGTTGGTACAAACCGGATGGAAGATGATTCTTTGGTAGTTTAGCTGGAGAACTTTTGGATCCACAAAACCTTGTAATGAAAAGGTTCAAGGAGAGACTGATTGACTTTATGGAAGTTCTCCCGTTGGGGAGTCAGATAAATATTCTCTGTGAGAAAGTAAATACAGGCAGCAGAGGGATTGCTGGAGAGCGTACAGGAGTCTGTGGCGTTGGTTTGTGGTTATCAGCATTTGGCTGCATGGGAGGTGACATAAATAGATACTTAGTTGGGCCTGGTGTGGGTATTTCTACTTACACTGGAAGATGGCTGGTGTGTGTTTGTGGGCAGAGTTTTGGGGTTGGGGTTTTTCTTTTTTTGCTTTGTTTTTTAGGGGAATGTTAGGTGATAGAATCATAAAATGAATTACAGACTGGTTTGGGCTGGAAAGGACTTTTAATGGGCATCTACTTCCATCCTCCCGGAGTTGGCAGGGACATCTTTGATTCAAGCAGGTTGGTCAGAGCCCCAGACAACCTGACCTGGAATGATTCTATGAATGGAGCATCTTCAGCTTCTCTGGGCAACCTGACCAGGGTCTCACCACCATCAGTGTCAAAAGTATCTTTTTTCTCTTTAGTATGAATATCCTTCTTGCAGTTTTAAACCATTGCCCCTTGTCCTGGTGCAACAGGCCTGTGGAGTAGCTGTAGAGTGAGTGGATTTCTCTACAGGAAGGACACAGAACTAAGGTTTTGCAGTGCTTGAATACCATTGTCAGCTCACCAGGTGTTTTACAAGCCCTGTTCTTTTCCGTCATCATGCCTGGAGTTTCGGGGCACATGGTTTTGGGGACAGGTTTCTGGAGTTTTAGGCTCTGGCCACCCATTTGGAATTTTTGATCCCTCTGTTTCTTCAAAGCCAATGTTTCATTGATAGGGCTTTCCAGGTTTTCAAAGGAGAAAGCCAGAGAGATGGGGGCAGTGTAAATCCCTGTGAATGGAGGCACTATTCCTCATGCCATGAGTATTTTTTTAAGGGTGAGAGAACCTCTGGGGTTTTTTTCCTCTCTAATCTGCAAGGATTGAACACTGAAACAATACTCTGCTTCAGAAAGAAGTAATTTTAATTCAAGTAATTGAGGGAGAGAAGGAGTTTGAAAGCAGTTCAGGATGATGGGTCTGCTTCCTTTGTAAGAGTTTTGGGCCTTTCCCTACCTTCCTAATCCAAAATAGTTGCCTTTCATGCTCTGTTTGTAAATTTAAAAAGAAATACTTTAATCCTTTTGTTGTAGGTACTTAGTTGTGATGTTGATGCGTGCTTCAAAAAGATGCTTTTGAGCAGGCCTGAGAAGTGGATAGGGAACTAGAGATGCAGCAAGGACTGAATTTAGTATTGGGATTTTTTTGGGAAGCAGGGGAAACTTTTTGCTATTTTGTTTTTGTTTTTCCCTTATAACACCTAGAAAGCACAAGTGTGGGTAAATAGATCCACGTGAGGCAAAATTCTGCATCACAGTCCACTGGTCAGAGTTTTGGAGATGTATTTGAGATGGAGCTTGGCACTGATGTGAGACTCTTTCTGAGGAGGTGAGGTGGTAGTGCTTTTCATCCTTCGTGGGCATCCTTTGCAGTCCCAAAGGCCAGAAGCTTGGCCATCAACTTGTTAAGAATAGCCAGTGGGCACCTCACTTGTTGGAAATGAATATCTATGAAAGAAAAGTGAATCCTCAGGGTGATACTACTTTCTCCTCAGGTGTGGTGAAGTATGGCAATGCCTGAGTGCTCTCTGATTAGAGTCTGACAGCGCTGTTTTGTATTTCAGGACAAATGACCCAGCTTTGTGAACTGATCAATAAAAGTGGAGAACTGCTAGCAAAAAATCTTTCCCATCTGGATACAGTGCTTGGTGCCCTGGATGTGCAGGAACACTCTTTAGGAGTTCTTGCTGTCTTGTAAGTGTTGCTTTCTTTTAGTTAAACATTTTCACATTAAAACTTTGGACAACACGCTGAACTATCAGCCACAGGGTTTTCTTTTGGACAGAGATATTTCCAGTCTTCATTTCTTAGCATAGCACATAGTTTACTTTGGTGATGCACATTTTATTAATAAAACTACCAAGGCAAATTTGTATTTTCAGAAGAGAAATGGAGCTTGTAAATGCCATTACTGTCAAATGGTGATACTGGGAGGTTATTTTCATTAAGGCTCTTGGGTTTATAAGTATTTTTCCATATATGTTCAGCAAAAAGGCATAAAATGAACTTTTAAAACTTGGTTGGCAGAACATTGGCATGCTGAACTGTAAACATGAAGGTTCTTATCATAGTTGTGGGTTGTTTGTCTGTAGACAGCACTGAGGTTCTTGCTGCTGTCTGTAAGTTAAGATACTTGAATTGCTTTGGTAATGCTGAGGTAAGTTAAAGATACTTGGTCCTGAAGCCCCAACTGTTGTTGCACCCAATGCCCAACCCAATGCATCTACAGGTTCAACTTAATTTAAAATCCTCTTTTAAAGGGGAGATCAGAATTCTGATACTTTGAAACCCTTTTGAAGCCAAATGGCTGTAATACATCGAGGTAGTGCACATTAATATTACAACTCATTAACATCTCATAAAAATGGAGTGTGGAATTTACAAAGAGCAGGGCACTGGTACTGTCTTAGCAAAAGAAGTGTACCATAGGGTTCATTAAAACAGTTGTTAAAAGAGATGGAAGAAGAAGAAAACTGTTTATAAAAAATAGTATGTAAAATACAACATTTGAAGAAATGGAATCAGTAGAGCAACCAGGAAAGTTCTGGCTGAATCTGTGGTGTGGCATACCCTGTGCTGGTAGAATGAGATTCTCAGAGGAGACTAGGAAGGGGTGGCAGCATGTAAACTGGGCAGGCCTTAGCCTTGTGGTGATCTAGTCAGATTTTAACTGCATTTTGCAGGGTATAGCAGCTGAAGTATGGGCAGGGTCTGGTACCTTCCAACAGCATTGAAGAGTGTTTTTTTTTCTGTGTGTTTGTCCGATTTGTGACATGCATAGCCTGAGGTTTTTCTTGTCCTCAGATAAGTGTAATCGTAGCTCATCCTACAGAAGCAGCTTATAGAGTGCTAAGGAACCCTGAGAGATGGAGAGAAATGGAAAGTGAGGACAAAGAGCTCCTGTCAAGAAATACACATTTAATAAGCGAAGAGTTGAGAAACCTTGAGTGCATCCAAGCAGGAGATTGTTGTAGGATAGATAAAAGTGTCCAGAGAAGTCTGTGGCTGAGTATTACAGTTCATCATCATGAACTACTGTTCCCACTGTGATTGCAAGTATTGTACCAGATAAAATGTTCTCTGTTCTCCATAGTTTGTTTTGCACTGAGGTTTGCATTAGACTGAGAATGGGGGCATGCCCAGAATTCATCTGCCACCTGTCATGAACACTTGGGCTTTGTTTGCAAGCATCCACATGCATTTCTAAAGGCACAGTGAAGATGAAGCTTCTTTTATTAACCTCCAAACTTTAAGTGCTAAACCTGTTTGTTTGTTTGTTTTAGGTTTGTGAAGTTTTCTATGCCCAGCATCCCTGACTTCGAAACATTATTCTCGCAGGTGCAGCTTTTTATCAGCACTTGTAACGGGGAACACATTAGATATGCAACAGACACTTGTAAGTTCAGTTACTTTCAGCCTTTATGTATTTTTGGATGGTTTCATAGTACTGCTTATTCACTGTGATGTTTTCCTGGTTTTTTTTACTATATTTAGTTGCTGGCCTGTGCCACCAGTTAANATTGCCTAAAAAGGTGTTCTTGCACAAACCTAGCAAATCTCTGGTACCTAGAATGTTCTTCAGATGATGTGTGTGTGAGTAAGAGAGAGCTGCAAAAATTACTAGCTCTGGTGAGTCAGTGATGCTAGTTTCAATGCTACTCTAACTAGTGTTATATAATGCTCTTAACAAAATGCCTTAAAGTGTAAAGAAAACCTGTTTAAGACTAGGTTGACCAATGTTTTTGTTGCTAAGCTACTGACTTTCAGGCTGCTTGAGTGAAACCTAGCCTGAAATAGAAGTAGAGACCAGGTCTGGTTGGAGTAAAGCAAAAGCCTCACCTTTGTTATTTGGTGGGAGTCAAGGTGGTGTCATGGATTCAAGAAAGATTTTCTTTCTTTTTTTATTGATGGAAATAACTGTATTGCTGATAAACTTGGCTCTGTGGAGCTGAATTGATGACTTCATTTAGTTTATCAGCAGAAATTATATAGCCAAGGTTAATTTTATTTTTGAAGAGACTTCAGTATCCTACAAAAAGGGAACCTCAGGTTAACTATTACTTAATGGAACCTGTCAATTAGTGTTATTTTTCATTTGTAAGTGTCAACATAAGATCCAATGTGCTGCCATCTATGAGAAATTATCTGAAAGAGATGTAATTTCTGACAGCCCCTGCGAGGAATTAGCATTCTCAGACAAGCCATAGACAAGATGCAGATGAACACAAACCAGCTGACCTCAATACATGCAGATCTCTGCCAGGTAAGGGGAACAGAAGGGCTTTTTGTGAGAGTTAAAGCTTTTAAGGTACTCATAACCCTTTGAGGAAGTGCATGCTCACATACTGCAATGTAAAAATGGCTTTTAACTGGTGGTTTTGGGGGTTCTTTTGCCCCAGTAATAAATAATAGACTACTGAGATAAAATCCCCTTCTATTTTAATTGTTCAGTGCATTTCCTCAGATCTGTAGTTCTGTTGATGACTTCTGAAAGTCCTTTGACATCAGTTCTGTCTGGGCTCAGAGTCAGACACAGCTTCTTAGGCATTTTAAAGTGTAATATCCAGATACTGTTTGCTCAGCTTTGACAAAAGGCCTGTTTGTCTCGGCGTCTTTGGCCTGGATTTGCACTTCTCTCTCACTCTTGCCTCCTGGGATTTAGAGCTGGACAGGAATGTTTAGTGCAATATTTAGTGCTGCCAGCTTGGTAGTCTGGAAGGCCTGGAGTTTCAAACAGCTTTGTCAGAGTCTCATTTCTTGAGAATTCAGCTAAGTCATAACAGCTCACAATCATTGATGAGACTTTTCCAGATCGTGAACAATCTGTGTTACAGCACTGACAGCTTTTCATTCTTGGAGGAATGAGGTTTATTTATCAGTACTAGGTGAATTAAGTTTTAGCTTCTTCCTCATGGATATATGAATGGAAATGGCTAATTTCTTAAAACTTGCTGTATTTTCTTGTAGCTCTGTTTGTTAGCAAAATGCTTTAAACCTGCCCTCCCGTATCTAGATGTGGACATGATGGATATTTGTAAAGAGAATGGGGCATATGATGCGAAGCACTTTTTATGTTACTACTACTATGGTGGGATGATATACACTGGGCTAAAGAATTTTGAAAGAGCACTCTACTTTTATGAACAGGTAACTTTAAGTCAAATGGTAAGTCTTAAAATGTGATGAATTGAAAGGCAAAAGTAGCCTCTGTAATAGTGCTGAGAGAGCAGNGTTTGTTTGTTTGTTTTAGGTTTGTGAAGTTTTCTATGCCCAGCATCCCTGACTTCGAAACATTATTCTCGCAGGTGCAGCTTTTTATCAGCACTTGTAACGGGGAACACATTAGATATGCAACAGACACTTGTAAGTTCAGTTACTTTCAGCCTTTATGTATTTTTGGATGGTTTCATAGTACTGCTTATTCACTGTGATGTTTTCCTGGTTTTTTTTACTATATTTAGTTGCTGGCCTGTGCCACCAGTTAACAAATGCCCTTGTGGAGAGAAAACAGGTGAGCAAATATCATCACAAAATAAGTAGTNCTGGAAGGCTACTCTAAGGTCTCCTGGAAGCCTTCTCTTCTCCAGGCTGCAGATCCCCAACTCTCTCAGCCTATCCTTGTAGGAGAGCTGCTGCAGCCCTCTGATCATCTTTGTGCCCCTCCTTTGGACCCACTCCAATCATCTTTGGATTTGCCACCAAGGACAGCAATAAAAGCCACAAGGCTTAACCTAAAGTACAAGCAGCCTCCAATTTTTTTTATTATTAACCTTAAGGATGTAATTCTGCTAACAGATCTGTGCTGCAGTTCATCATTTCCCTAGGTTTTGGGTTAGCATCTCTATGTGGTGTAGTAATGCATAAAAACTCTACTGGGTTGGTGTTTGTTGTTAGCTCTTTTATAAAGGGTACACCCTGAGCACTACTTCTCAGCATAAAAAGTGAGGTAATGAGCAAGCTTTCTTTAGAGCTGTTTTTCTTTAAGAAGATCTCTTACAGCCAAGTACCTTGTGTCCCATGAAACTATGCAACTCAAAGGTTGATGTTAAATTTATCTCACTATAAATATTTCTTTCAGATGCCTGCTTATTACCGCTCACAGGCTGGCATTCAGGATTGTGTATTCTTAAAGGAAAAATAGTCCTGTGGTTTTACCAAGGCCTGTGCTAATTTTATGAGGTTGTTACACTTCTTCAAGACTATTAAAATATTTGCTATTTTGTGTGAAAGAAGAGAAAATGGCAAAATTGGGAAGACTTTGGGGGTGTGTGAGAGTGAAATGCTGTCAAATGTGCTAAATAACCTCATGCGGCATTTTTCTGTAAACAAGAATCAGCTCTTGAGCTGTATCGTAGTAAACTAAAATCCCTTTTCTGTGCACTGCAGACCTCTTTCAGCATACTTAAATACCTGATGACATAATAGCTTTAAAAAAAACTCTTTTAAGGATATGTGTGAATCCAGGTTCCACAGGAACCGTATAATTATTCCTGGTAACAAGTAGCTGCAGGTGGTTTCTAGTAGAACTTTATCTAAAGATATGAAGGAAAAAGGATTTAATTTCATCTTAACAGGGTTCTTCTAAGGTAGGCATCACTGTAACATATGTTTTGAGTAGCTAGTATAGAATGAGGATACACAGAGGAAGCTGAGATTGTTCAGCCTAGAGAAAAGATGACTGGGGGGGACCTTAGAGCTGCTTTCTAATACCTAAAGGGATCCTCCGGGAAGGCTGGAGAGGGATTTTTCATAAGGGTGTCTTGTGGTAGGACAAGAAGGAATAATTTTAAGATGATGGAGAGTAGGTTTAGACTGGATCTTAAGTTTTTCAGTACAAAGGTGGTGGGACTCTGGAATAGGCTTCCCAAGGAGGTTGTGGATGCCTCCTCCCTGGGAGTGTTCAAGGCCAGGCTGGATGAGGCCTTGAGCAGCCAAATCTAGTTGATACATCCCTGCCCATGGCATGGAGGTTGGAGCAGGTGATCTCTAAGGTCCCTTCCAACTTAAGCCATTCTATGAATTTACCTTTTTAGGACATTTTTTGGATAATTTAATTTTGACAGAAGTGAGTTAAGCTTTAATACTCAAAAGTGAATTTCCTATGGCATTGTATCCTTCCTGCATGCAGCTTTAAACTGAGAATTTTGTTAATGCAGTAGCTACCAGTGTAAGTATACTGAGTGTACTAACATTTTATTCCATTTCTTTCTCTTACTTAGGCAATAACTACTCCAGCCATGGCAGTCAGTCATATTATGTTGGAATCCTATAAAAAGTATATTCTAGTTTCTTTGATACTACTTGGCAAAGTTCAGCAGCTACCAAAATACACTTCCCAGATAGTTGGTAGATTCATTAAGGTAAGTCTTATGAATGCAGCTAATTAACAGAATGACAAATCTGAATTTGTACATGAATTGTTTTCTCTACCCTCATTTGATGGCACTGTAGAATATTGCAAATCATGGAAAATATTGCAGAGTACAACCTCTTGCTACCTTTCTGGTCTACTATAATTAAAGTTTGTCTGGCCAGTTCTACAAAGTCTTGTTCATATTGATTGTACAGACTTTTAAACTTAAATTTGGAAGAATTTAAGGCTGAGTGGTATTTAGCAATATTTTCTTCACTGATGCTGCACACCCCTTGGTAGCATTTGATGTTAGAACTCAAAACTCAGATTTCTCTTGGCTTTCAATATGCAATGTGCTTGTAACAACATTCAGCCCATAACTTGATCTGCTTAAAGTATGAAATGCTAAATAGTTCATTCCAAAACTCCACCTTTATAAAGAAAACTCTGAAAAAGCTGATAGCCTGGAGTCTGTAGGCATTCTCATAGGATGTATAGGGTGGAAGAGAAACTGCTACTGAGAGAGTTCTGGTGCCAGGTAAATCACACAGTTCTAAAAGTTAGCTCTAATTCCACACTGATTTTGTTGAATTTAGAATTCCAAAAGTCCTCTTTTACCTTCACACACTAATAGGCAAGCTCAAAAATAGCCATTTTAAAGTCGTTTAGGTGAATGACTCTTCACCCTCTGCGACATCTCTGTCCATGCATCATGATTGAGGATGATGATGTGTTAGAACACCTATAGCAGATGGGCAGTGACTGGTCAATGTGCTGGTTACCTTGAATTCAGCTTACTTCATGTGCTGGTCAGCTGATGGACTTTATCTTGTGCTGCCATAACTAGAATTGTCACACGGAGAGTGGTGTTTACTAGATGTGGTATCACACCAATACAGATTGAGTGCTTGAGGATCTGTCATTGCCATAAAACCATGGATGGCCATCATGTATTTTTTTATGAGAGATGCTTGAGCTCCTTAAATGCACTTTTATGCCTGTGTAGCTCTGCTGTTGAAGCACTGAATAGATTCTGTGAGGCTATTTGAACACTGTTCTTGAAGAAGGGTTCTCACTTTTCTCATTGCAGCCCCTTAGCAATGCTTACCATGAATTAGCTCAAGTTTATTCAACCAATAAACCCTCGGAGCTTCGAAATCTGGTGAACAAACACAGCGAAACATTCACAAGGGATAACAATATGGGGCTGGTTAAGCAATGCTTGTCATCTCTCTACAAAAAGAATATTCAGAGGCTAACCAAGGTAAGATGCAGGAGTTTTGTTTTGGTGAGGAATTGTGATTAGTTTTTCTCACATGTGTCATAGAATGACACAATGGTTTGAGTTGGAAGGGAACTTAAAGGTAATCTAGTTCCCACTCCCCTGCCGTGGGCTGGCACACCTCCTACTGGACCAGGTTGCTCAAGGACCTATCCAGTCTGGCTTTGAACACTTCTAGGCTTGGAGACTCCACAGCTTCTCTGAGCAACCTGTTCTAGTGTCTCATCACCCTCATGGTGAAGAATTTCTTCCTAATGCCTAATCTAAACTGATCTTATATTTTGAAACTACTACCCCTCCTCTTATCACTAGATACCTTTGTAAAAAGTCCCTCACCAACTCTCCTGTAGCTGCTTTAAGATCTCTCCAGAGCCTTCTCCAGACTGAACAGCCCCACCTCTCACAGCCTGTCTTCACAGGAGAGGTGCTTCAGCCTCCTGATAATCTTTGTGGCCCTCCTCTGTACCTGCTCCAATAGTTCCATGTCCTTCTGCTGCTGGGGGCTCCAAATCTGGACCCAGCACTGCAGGTAGGACCTCATCAGAATGGAGCAAAGGGGAAGAATTCCCTCTCTTGACCTGCTGCCCAGGCTCCTGGGGTTGCAGCCCAAGATACTAGAAATTTATTCAGTTCAGAGCAAAGTGATAATGTGGTAATGTCACAGAGAAATGACCCAAACTGAGACTTGTGTCTCAAACAAATGAGACTAAAATATTTTATATAGAAAACCAACTCCATTGGCTACCTAAGCACTATTTAAAAGGTGGTTCAAATGTGTCTGTCTGTAAAGGGCTTTCTGTGTATGAGATCCTCATACATAGAACAGTTGAGAGCTGCTACCTTCTTCTCTGTTTGGAAAATAGAACTTTACAGGCTACCTCACTAGAGAAGAGGGAGTGAATAGGACAGATTTTGGAAGTGTCTGAAGTAAAAGGAAGTCCAGCAGTGGTGATGTGCTGCTTCAGCTGAGAGAGAGGTTGATTCTCAAAGATGATTTGGGGTAAAACTTTTTTTGGCAAGCTCAGAGGGTGTTTGCTGCTGTCGAACTACTCTTGGAAGGAATGCAATGCATACATCTTATTCAAGGGATGGACAGTCTCTCTTTTCATGTGGAAAAGTGAGGGAAGGGGTTGGACATGTCAGGACTATGTCTGGACTAAAAAGAAATTGCAGGACTGGAGTAATGACTCACTTAATTCAGTCCACATACATGAATAACTAACAAATTAATGTCTGGAGGAAGAACCAACTCCACTTACAGTGTTTTTTTAAGTAGTAACTATGTGTTCTACTTGTTCTTTCCCTTTGGACTTCCACAGTAAGATTTCTTAGGCCATGAAGGATTGGCAGGGAAAGCCCTTAACATCTAGTTTCTAATTTAGGTTATCTAATAGGTTTGCTCCTTGCTGTGTTTCAGACGTTTTTAACATTGTCATTACAAGACATGGCAAGTCGAGTGCAGTTGTCGGGGCCCCAGGAAGCAGAAAAATACGTCCTCCACATGGTAAGGCTTGGCTAAACTTGCCTAATTTATAAACTGATCCCTTGTGAGACTCTCTGGAGAGTTCTGCAGGGCTGAAGAGTGGTTCTTTTTGAGCCTGAAGGAAATGCTGCTGGTCTGCTGTGGTGTTCAGACTGTTCTCAAAAGATCCTGAAAGACATTCTCCGTCTGAGATAAAACATGGATCATTGGTTATGGGAAGCTGTTAGGGAATAAAAAGCAAACAACTTAAAGATGATTCCATGAGGAATCTGTGTTATAGTCATCTGAAAGTCTGTTGTTAGTGAGACCTTACACGAAACTCTACCTCATTTCAGATAGAAGATGGTGAAATCTTTGCAAGTATTAATCAGAAAGATGGTATGGTCTGTTTCCATGATAATCCTGAAAAATACAACAATCCAGCTATGCTTCATAACATTGATCAGGAGGTAAGGCTTTAAGAGTTTACTGCTTTTGGAGTTCCTACTGAAGAACCTTAGTCTGTCATCATAGAGCTGCTGGGACAAGCCAGCATAGGTAACTTACACATAGAGATTGAGGACTAGGAATCAGCATTTGGCTATTTCACAGTACTGCTATTTGAAGTTTTTATACTGATGGTCAGTTACTGTCAATGTGCTAGCTGTCACATCATCTCTGAACAGCTTGAGATGTTTCAGTAGATTGACTGCTTAACATTAGTTATATCAAGTTCCTGGAGTTCCAGTTCCTGGAACTGAAAGGATTAGAAAGATTTGGTTTAGAGTTTCAGACTTCAGGGATCGCTGTTGATAACCTGCCTGTAGGTCAAGGTGGTTGATCTGCACAGGACTGTCTATCAGTGGCCTTAAGAAGGATTGTTAGGAAGAGTGGATCAAACTAAAAGAATGAAAAATGCTCTGACACTTCTGTTTGGGAGATAGAGGGATGAGAACATTCTGACATGGAACAACTGTGATGGTTCCACATAGCACAGCCACGAAATATCTTCAAGATCATCTACTGGCTGGGCAGAGTAACCACCTTCATGTTTGTTTTTAAGATGCTGAAATGTATAGAGCTTGATGAACGACTGAAAGCCATGGATCAAGAGATCACTGTGAACCCTCAGTTTGTGCAGAAGGTAATGGATTTAATGTCTTGTAAGAGTATGTAAGAGATTCAGTGCAGTATGTGTTGCACTGAATGCTGCTATTTACACTGTTATTAACTATTAATAATAATACATGCATAAACATCATGCTTTAAACCAAAAGGGAAGTGCATGTTATTTCATATGCACTTTATTTTCCTGCCTGTTAACTTCAAAGAACTGTCTCAAAGGTAAACCTCCAGACCTGTTTTGAAAACAAATAACTCTCTCCCTTCCAGAGTATGGGATCTCAAGAAGATGACTCAGGGACCAAACCATCCAGTTATTCTTGAAATTAATGTTGCTCACCACTCCGCTTTCAAGTAAAAGCTTATGAAAGAATCACGCCTGGAATAGGGCATTGGGGAGTTCCACAAAGAGAGCAGAGAGAACTGAGCTTTGCTTTTCACCTGGACATTAAGAAAATAAAAAGAACACCCTCTCAGTACTGTATAATACCAGAAATATTCTCTGCAAAGAAAAAGGAAATCTCAAAAAAGAAACTT
>VWYK01086913.1:26200-37323 GCA_013399775.1 Semnornis frantzii | reverse complement strand
TGTTAGGAGGACGTTCTTTACAGTGAGGGTGGTGAGACACTGGCACAGGTTGCCCAGGGAGGTTGTGGAGCACAGAATCACCCAACGTGATCAAAGCTCACGTTGGGTGCTTCTGTGCTCCACAACCTCCCTGGAAGTGTTCAAGACCAGGCTGGATGAGGCCTTGAGTGACCTGTCCTAGTGGGAGGTGTCCCTGCCTATGGCACAGGGTTGGAACTAAATGATCTTTGAGGTCCCTTCCAAGCTTACTATTGTATGATTCTATGATTTCTAGGGAAATCTAGAGATGCACTTCTACAGTGCAAAGCAGTCTCCTCTGCTGCTGCCTGCAGTTATGTCTTAGCACTCACCTTGCCATGCTTCTTGTTACTGACCCATTCTCCATCATACACTGCTCCACTGGCATATATGAACTTCCCACGGCCGTGTCGTTCACCATTTACAAAATCACCCACATATTGATTCCTTAAAGGATACTGAGACACAGGCATTCTCCTCACAAGCCACGTGTGGGTGCCATAACCATGCTGAAAAAAAAAAAATATATTGTCTGTTTAAAAAAAATTCTCTCCAGAGCTGCTACCATTGCTACAGCTACCAGCAGGCTACCATTGCTACAGGTCCACGCAGCTAAGAAGGAAAACTACCTAGGTAAAGTTAAGAGCCACTGCTGGCAAACTTCTCAGGTAAAAGCACCCAGCTGGTAGCTGCAGTGCCTCAAACCATTTGGAGAATTGTTTTCTACAAAGGTGCATGGGAGAAGCACTCAGAGCATACACCAAACCAACACATACCTGAGCAACAGGTACATACACCTCCACCAACAGCACTCCTAAAGACATCCTTCCTGCCTGAATCATATTGACAGGTGAGGAATGTCATGTCAGACAAAGAGCCCCTGAGAGGCACAATGTTCCAGAAGCTGACTCCTGGACAATTTTACATAAAGTAAAAAGACAGAGGAAGCAGCTCAGAGTCTTTCTCCAAGAGAGTAACAAATGGAAGGAACAGAAAATGTTGACTGTGTGGTCTAATATTTTACAAGTTACACAGAAGTAAACTGCCACGTATCTTTACTGCTGAAGTCACATCTCAAGCTAAGTGTTGTTGAAACCATGTAACTTTTTTTTTTTTTTTAAATGAAAAAGGTTTATATTTTCCATTGGAGAATTAGAGGATTACTTCATAAGACTAAGCCCAAGAAGCCTTTTAACAAACTGAATATTGCTAACACAAGAATCCACTCAAAGTTAACAGTGTATTTCTGCTATCACCTGGCAAGAATCATACAAAGCTCCTTTGATGCTGCACAAAACTAGCTTTACTAGAGGAACAGGCAGATGCTGAATGGAAAAGGTTGGTGTGGAACAAATTAATACCTGTATGCCATATACCCACTGTCCCATGTACTCCTGATTAGCTGTCAACCATCTCATTTTCCCTTTTCCATGACGAACATTTTTCTCCCACTGACCTACATAGATATTCCCAGACCTGTAGCTGCAAGAAAACACTAAAAGTTAATGACTCATTCATATTAAATTCAGAGTGGATCTTATGAAAGCAAGGTTTACTTAAGCAAAACCTCACTGCTAATAAAGGTAGCATTTATTAAAGTTAGATATCAGTACTGCACTGCAAGTTGGCTCACTAGGACATGGCTACACAAGTTGTACTCACTGTTTATCTCCTATTTCTCAATTACAAATCACTGTAAAAATATTGCTGAGTTTTTATCCAAAGAATCTTTGTCATAGCTAAATCAAAATATTTTTCGACATATAGTTCCACAGGCAGTGACAGGACTAGGGGGAATGAAGCAAAGCTGGAGATGGGGAGATTCAGACTGGACATGAGGAAGAAGTTCTTCACCATCAGAGTGGTGAGAGCCTGGAATGGGTTGCCCAGGGAGGTGGCTGAAGCCCCATCCCTGGAGGTGTTTAAGGCCAGGCTGGATGAGGCTGTGGGCAGCCTGATCTAGGGTGGGATGATCCTTGTGGTCCCTTCCAACCCTGACTGATTCTATGATTCTAAATAATTTGTGTATTCATGAAAGCAGCTCCATCTGCTCAAGTCAATTGAGATTACCCAGTTTTAAAGGACAATTTTTAGTTTGCCAAAGCTGATTTTTGGATTCTGTCTTTAGACATTATTTAGTGGGACTGATTATTAGACATACACCAACATGAACCCTTAGGTTACAGAGAAGGTCTATTTTACTATTACAAAGCACTTTGCACAATTATTTATTTCACTGCAGGATGTACACACTACTATGGCTTCATATATAAATGGCTTCATTTAGATCCATTTTTAACCAAGAGGAGAAACTGTATGATCTATAAATAAAAGAAAAACAATGAAGATAAGAGCTAGTGCTATTGTGTTTACCATCTCATTCCCCATCCTTCTTTGACGTTATTTACCCAGTCACCTGAATACCAAGAAGTATATTCCTGGTCATAATAAATGGTACCCTAAAACAAACAAGAGAGTCAATTTAATTACTTAAATATTTAATTCACAAACACTGTATACGAATTATGTAAGACAGATGTAGTCATGCTTGCTTACAGTCACTTTGAGACACGCTTCTGAAAGCAAAGTGATAAAATTAAAAGCAACTTTTCAGTGAGTGCTAGTGAAGAACTTTCAACAAGTGCTAGTGAAAAACCCAAGTGTCAAAAAAAATAAAGTCATATCACATAACATCGAAGTCCACATGTTTTTCAAGCTATTTAGAAATGCCTTCTGAGAGCTAAGTTTAGCAACTTAATCACAGTAGTCACTCTGAGACAGAGTAGTTTTCTGAGTCATTCAGAAATCAACTTCCATCAGCAGGGCTACAGCATTAATTGCTGTGTCTTTATCCCAGAGTTTAATCTCAGAATAAACTGTTCAGTGTCTCACTTGTGACCATCCATAGCAGCCCATGGGATTTTAGTGTCTCATCAGTGACACAGAATAAAAATCCCCATGTGATTACAATGGATCTTCCTCGTATGCTGAACACTGGTGTCTTCAAGATGTCATACCCAGGACACTCAGAGCAGAAACAGATAAAAGCACTTGCCTTTAAAAGCTGGAACTACATGTTACTTACATTAGATTAAGGTAGTCTTAATTATAGCTATCATACTTGGTCTGCCTAATACATTTGTGGTGTGGGATCACATTGTCACTACTGGGAAGCTAATTGTTGCATCACTGTTATGGGGCTACTGATGCAGTCATCGGTTTTCAGTTTGTCATCATCTGCGTGGAGCAGCTTATAGGACAAACTAGGTAAGAGGCCACTACCTCTTTTTAGGGTACTGCTAATCCCCTCTACTACAAATGAGATCTCACTCTTGATTGCTTTAATTAGCATCCATGACTTAGAGAAGATCCTTGGGATAAACTAATCTCTCCAGAGCGTGAGAATGTGCAGTGGCACAGAACAGATTTGCAAGACCTCTCCACAAGAGTGCTCACTGTTCCAGCCGGTAGTCACCCAAGGCTATGGTCTCACATGGTGTTCTTTCTTACCTTGCCATGTCTTTTGCCTTTACACCAATAGCCAATGTAAGAAACAGGACGAGTACCACTTGTGAAGAGCCCAAATCCATGTCTGAGTCCATTCCTGATGGATCCTTCATAAACACTGCCATCGTTCCATGTGTAACGGCCACTAAGCATCTGCACATTCTTAACGAATGTTCCCTAAAAGATTAAATTAGAGTATCTAAAAAACTGACTCACTCTTCCTCAACTGTTTGGGAGAAGTCAGGCTTGTGACTGAAATCACTGCCACAGTTGCATGGTTGCCACCTACACTGTACCAATTACTGCAGCTTACTGACTTTCCTTGAATTCACACATCTAATTGGCTGTAACTGTGTTTAGTTGTAAATTAAATGGGACTTTACCTCATATGTCACTCCATCAGCCCATGTGTAAGTCCCTTGTCCATGCATAAGCCCTTCAGAAAACATGCCCTTCAAAATTAAGAGAACAGCATCATTTACAAATCCATTCTTCCAAGGACTGAAGCCTGCAGTGGCTGTAAGGTTTCAAAGTAATCACATGTTCATTCCACTCCAGCTATTAGCTTCAAATGAAGTTTTAATGCCAGACACCAACAGAGCTTTCAGTGCTTACACATTCTGAGTGCTCAAGCTCCAGCTACATTAAGATAAATAGCCTGTCTGTTCTAGAGAGAGAACCAACTACTTTTTAATTTATACACTCACCTTATATGTATTTCCCCCTTCAAAATATGCAAATCCTTCACCCTCATACAATCCATGGACCTTTTCACCTTCATAGCTACAAAGGGAACAAACTGAAGATGAAGGTTTCAAGCCACTGCCAGTAAAAAAATCACAAAAATATATAAAATAAACCACAGAATCATTAGATCTGAGTAATCTGGTTCATTGCCTCATGTTAACAATTAAATCCATGTTTATATGGCACTAGGTACAGCAGAAATACCTAAATGAGAATGCTGGAGTGCACTGCTGCAGGAAGCATACCTTTTCACAACAATAAGAGAAAGAATAGGCTCCTTGTACTGAGGAACATCTTGGTCTGGAGGTTCCTGTACCTCCTCTGCTTCTTTATCCACTGGATTTGCCTGGGTTTCTTCCACTTCACTGACCAGCCTCTGCAGAGCTGTCAGCTTTGCTGAAGTGCCCTCAGCTGCAGTATCTTGTGCAGGAACTGGAGGATGCACAGATTTTTCTGCCTTCTTTCCCTCTTTCTTCTTATCCTTTGCCATAACTACTGAATTGTCTCAACGAGTATTTTCTTTCCTTCTCAGCATCTATTGTCATACGTGAAGTTTTTTTCCCCCTATAATCTATTTGATAAAACAGAAAACAAAACTCAGCCAGGCAACGGCTAATTAACTATATATATACACACACATTTTAAAACGTCTTTACTTTATTACACATCCATGTATGTTAAGCTATGCCTGTGCAATGGTCGGTGAAGTGCTCTCAGCTTGCGGCCAAGCTACCGAGAGGCAATGCCTGTGAACGACGACGTCCAAGAGGCCCATCCAAACTACAACCAAGTGTCATCAATAAACCTAATCTTGCTAGGCAGAGCTCTCCCTCCTTACTAGATCGTTAGGACTCTAACGGTGTGGAAGAGATTGGTGGGGTCCTGGACAGTTACATCGGCACTCGTATCGCAGGTTCAAATCGCTGTTGAAGTCACAAGTTGTGAAGTAACTGCTACAGCTTATGAAGTTATTTTGACAGTTAAGAGCTACTGAAAGTTACAGCGCTGCTCGAACAGCTGCAATCACCATTCCCGCTCCTTTTATCATCACTGCTTTGCGATACAGCAACAGTCAAACCTCCGTGCCGCAGGGGCGAGCGCTGACAGGGACAGCCCCAAGCAAGCGCCATGTTCTCACCACTGCCTGGCTCCACCCAGCGCTTCCTTCCACTCGGGCGGTTTCAGTATCGGATCAGCTGTGCGAAGGGCCCGAGTGGGAGAACGCGGGACGGTGAGGGGAGCTGGTAGCCCTTCCCGCCCCCAGGTTCCGCAGCCCCCCGGAGCCCGCCGCACGCCCAGGCCACCGCCCTAAGCCTCACAGCCGCCGCCGCGCAGGCGCAGTGCGGCGCTAACTGCCGTAACCTTACCAACGGGGCCGCAGCCGGGCGAGGCCCAGCTCCGCTGAGGCTAAGCCTCACGGCAGGCTCCTTTGCCCTACCGGAGCAGCCCCACACTGCGAAGCGACCTCTCCGTTGCCCGCGCCGGGCAGCGCGCCCGCAGCCAGGCGGGGGCCGGTGCTGGCTTCGAGTCAGGAGGGGAATACTGCAGCACACAAAGCCGGAGGGGAAGCAGCGTGTGGGGGTCAGTTTAACACAGAAATGGCGGATAGCAGACACCGCACCTGTTCCACCGACATCACACTGGATTCACGGGACCCTTCCCGCCCACAAGCGTGCAGGCACAGACAAGGCGTAGGCGGCTCCCGCCCCAGCCCGCAGCACCCTGGCGAGTGCTGCCCTGCGCATCGGCAGCAACTCCGCAGGCTGCCAGCGGAGGTGGCTGGGGAATAGGCATCAGAAAGCACACACCTTGGTCCTATAGAACTAGAAAGGCAAAACTACTTGTTTTAAGGGATTTCTGATTTTTTAAAAATAGAGATAATTGTAACGATTTTGATTCTACTCAGCATGCACGGAGCTGGCCAGCAGTGCCCGGACGGACAGCTTCATCTCATTCACTACCAGAAAAGGAACCCTCCCTGTTCTTGAAGGATGGTTGGAGTATGAATGTGAAGAATGCTAATTAAACACATAGACCAGATTGATTATTCTATTCCAGCTTTAAACACATATAGCAGTAACTTAATCATTAAATGTGACATTAATGGTTCAAGCAATTATCTAATGAACATCCAAGAAGATTAACGTCTTAATGAAGAAGAAAAACATCAATTTGTGCATCATTTACATTTTCTTTGTACATCCCCTATAGGGTAGTTTTCATCATAAGAGTATTTGGTTTATGGTTTTACCTAAGAGACTTAAATTCACATTCCATTTAAAGAATCAATGTGTTGTCAGGGCATGTCAGAGCAGGCTCTGTTAACCCAGCACAGTGTATCTGATATAAACAGGGATCAACTACTCTGTATATGCAAACATATTTATTTTTTAAAAGTCTTGATTGCAAAAGTAAGTAACAGAGTAAATGGCAATAAAAGAAATGTTATTTACACCTGAATTCCATCGCGGCAATATTGTTGCATTGACAGGAGTAACAATGAAACCCTGCTGAGTTGCCTTACTGGGCTGTTATCTTCAAATCTGAAGACAAGCTAAAACTTTTTTTACTCAAAGTCATGATAAAAGCTCAAAATATCACCAAGAATTAAAAATCGAAAATGTTAATAAACAGAAAGGGACTTATTCTGGTGAAATCAAGTCTAAACTGACTATGTGTCTCATAGTAGGCCTTCCATGGGGACAGTTCCAGGGATGCTCAATCTCACCCATGTGGGTGATCAGTTTTTTCATTTCCTGCATATTCAGTGCAGTTCCAATCATCACCTGCATGAAAAGGCAAAAATCCCCCAGTTACCATTTTCTTTCTCCATACTGAGAAGTGACATGGCTAAGAGCAATACTTCTGCTACCAGAAAAAACAAGTAGCATGCCAGGCATTAAAAGCAGAAGGATCTACAGGATGAACACAAAATGCAGCTCAGCCTGTTCCTAAGTGCACTAATAGGAAACAAAAAACTATCAGAATTTTCCCAAGTTACACCAGACAAAACCACAGCAAACAAAATGAAAGACATTAGCTGCTAACACTCATTAGTAAACAAACTTCCCCTGCAATATATATATATACAGATATAGTCACCTGCAACACAACAGAAAATATGGCATTAGGTTGAAATCAAACACTGAATGTTGTACTTACAGATTTTCTGCAAGCTCGAGAAGCAAACATCTGTCTGACCCTGGAGGGCCTACACATGACTCCAGGAGAATCACTTAGCATGAAGATCAGCTCATCTATGTCTTGTGGACCAAAAGTCCAGTTTTTGCTTGTTGGCAATGATATTAATTTAACTCTCTGAGTTACAGGAGCTGAAAGATTTGCAAGAGATAATGAACATAGAGTTGTGCATTGCAGGAAATCACTTATGCCACAGAAAAACTGAGCCACTGCTTTGATACATTAGTATGATGTGACTTGCATATATACAAAGGTTTATTTCCAGTAGTTCTGGCCCAAACTTACCATTTTCATTTATGACAAAATCAAACCCATTTTTCCTGAATATTTCCAGGTTTTCAATCAATACAGTTTCATTGACAGCTGTTAGATTGAGATCTTGGGGCCTGAAAGAGAGAGAAAAAGATGGTGCTGCATACATGTGTAGTGCAGACCACTTCAGGTAAGTTTCAGAAGCAATCCAGAGACACCAATCCACGGCTCTACTAAAACATTTGTTTTGCTAAGAAAAATCTCAGATCACTTCCAAGTGTTACTCTGCAGAGTGCAGTTGGTTGGGCAGCACTCATTGTTGCAAAAGCTGTTGCAAATATCCTGGTTGCCCAACCACTCCTACCAACCTGTGAAATCTGTCTGGCCACTGGCTTGCTGCATAGCCATGGCTCTTACCAGTGGAATTAACTTCTCACGCTAAGATTTCCTTTTTGAAACATTCGAAGCAGTCAGAACAGAAGTTGGTTTTGTAAGTGTGGAAATTCTACATCAATCTAACCATAGATACTCCCCTGAGACACTGAATTAAATAAAACAAATCATTATTGTGAGAACAGTGAAAATACTTACGCTATCAGCTTCTGCCCTTGAAGAGTAGTGTGTTGTTGTAACATCTCAAAGTTGTACTTCTCATCAGTAGCATGTTGGTCAATTATGAAAAGATCAGAGTTCAGCTTTGCTATTATAAACCCTAAATTGAATTGGCCAATGACTTCCATTTTGGCAAACATTTCTTTACTGCATACAGAAAATAGAAACAGGTTGTAATTACATTTCATCATTTATCATGGCAGACTGGAAAACTTTTATTCTGCCCTGAACATACTTAGCATAAACCCACACACCCCCAAACCAAAGAACACATGCAGAATCAAACCAAAACAATAAAAACACTCAACCCACTTCATTTAAGCAGGATATGAATGTGAAAAAGTAGGTTTCTTGCAATCTGCCACTGACTGGTGAAGCTGTTGTGTCCCAGCATACAACCTCTCATTACAGACAGGATTGGCTCATTATTCTCCCAAACACAGCCACTGGTGACAAGAAAATTAGCAATGGGCAGAATGTGACTTATTTTCACAGCCACTCCCCAAATGTCAGTTTCACATGAAGGAGAAATAAGAGTCAGAGTCTTCTATCTGTGATGAAATTTACTGTTTCTCTGACTACACTGCAAATTACAATTCTGAGCCAAGCCAAATCTATGACATTTGTGGCCTTTTCAGTGTCTTTTTCCACTTTCCTTTTGCAGTTAGTTCAAGCACCTGCTCTGTCAGGTAGAGTAACGTGTCACATGGACATTTAAAAGCATAATAAAGGTATAGCCCAAAAGCATAAGTTAAATAAAGGTATATCCCAAACTAACAGATGGATGTGAGCCTCCTGCCCACCCCATAAGAAAAGTCTCATGTTTTCACTTCATTATTTTTAGTAATTGATGAATACAACATATTAAGAAGGTTGAAGATACCTGATCTCTTTTCTTAATTCAGCTTCTGCTACTTGATTTTCTCCAGGACTAATTTTTGCTCTAAATCTTCTGTAATTTTGTGTTTCTGTACTTTTCTGTTGCTGTTGTATTACATTTTTTACCTTTTCTGTTAAAATCTTCATAGAGAATTCAAGTGGCACAGTTTTCTTCCTAACTTCCACCAGTACATCAACACTGTGCCCAGAGTCCCTGGTATTCTTCACTTCAGGACTTGCTTCACTTTTAAAGGTCTTGCTTTTAAAACACTTTGCTCTTGGGGAAGAACTATTGGCTTCCTGAGATAACTTATTTGGATCAGTCCAGTCATTTGCTTGATTTAACTTAGCTTCAGCACCCAAGACATGAATATCACATTCCAGTGATTTCTTACCACATCCAACAGTTTTCAGATGCTCATTTTGAAGCTGCTCTTCTGAGCTGCAGAATTCTTCCTCAGGATTAATGACACTTTCACTGCTGACACAGCTCCCACCTTCTGGTGTACTACAGCCCACATCTGACTCAGACGTGCTACAGAATCCAGAATCTGCACTGTCTTCTAATTTTGTCAAGTATCTGCTTGGAATTGACATCTTTGAGTCTGTCTTAAGGCAGTTCTCAGAGTCCTTTGTCAAAGCAGCCTTTTGAGTCCTTACAGTACTCCAAGTGGCATCGAGTGACATTTGTCTAGGGGAGCTGTGCTGCCGTTTTACCTTTTTAGGGCTTTGAAAATTACTCTCTGGTGTTTGATGTAGAGAGAAGGACTCCCTTAACCTGGCAAGAGTCATTATCTTCCTTGCTTCACAACTTGGCTTTTCAGTTTCAGAGTCTGGCAGCATTTGTACCGGAGGCTTTTCTGTCTCTTCAGGAAGAGTCTTCTTCAAGTTACCTAATAAGACCAGGATAAAGAATATTTCACTCTTCTGAGTTACCTGGAAACATGAATGAAATGTCAAAGGAACAAAAATAGAGGGAGAAACATAGCAAACTCCTCAAAGGATCCCTTAAGCTTCAGAAAATGGCCAGGTATGGAGTTGAAATACATTACTATCCAACTGAGGAGCTGCTACTCCTTGAAGTTAAGGGTACTGGTGTGAATGAATTTGTCATTTCTTTAAGCTGGAACAGCAGGCAGTCCAATTGGCACATCTATGCATACTATCAAGAGAGTTTAATGACTGAGTGACAGTGAAAAGTGAAATGCTTTTACACTTCAATGGTCACTATACAAGTCCATTGACGAGGTGTTAAGGAGCAGACACAATAGATACTTCTAGGATATGCAATTTGTAGGTAATTAGAGGGCTTCAATCTTGCAAACTGTCAGTCCAACATGTATTTTACTGAAGATTAGTTTAAAATGACTAAGAATCAGTCTATAACCAATTCTGTGTCAGCAAAAAGGAAACTAGAAAGGGCTCTGTTGACAGAAATGAGAAGGGTGAGGAGGTTTTGAATGATTACTCACAAGACAATCAGAAATTTCTGTAGTTATCATAAAAGAATCAAAATTCAAAATCCAATAAAATTGTAGTCAAAGCTCAAATTTTATTTACAAGACCTTAACCACTCTTTCTCAAGGACACTTAAAGGAAACACAGAGTGCTTCCAGTATTTTGAGAGAAATCTTTTTCAAGCATTATCAATTAGTTCTGTGTTAGTTTCCCCCCAACTGTAAATCATGTTTGTGTGGAAGGCTCCACTTCCATAACAACCACTTCACTAAAGGTTCTCCTTTATTATTTAATGTAAGCAACACATGAAGAGAAGGCTTTAGAGTAGCCTTCCAGTGTCTGAAGGGGGCTCCAGGAAGGCTGGGGAGGGACTATTGACAAGGTCTGGGAATGGCAGGACAAGGGGAATGGGTTTGAAGTGTCAGAGGGGAGATTGCAAGTGGATGTTA
>VWYK01086913.1:0-26186 GCA_013399775.1 Semnornis frantzii | reverse complement strand
AAGGCCAGGTTGGAGGCGGCCTTGAGTTACCTGTACTAGTGGGAGGTGTCCCTGCCTATGGCAGGAGGTTGGAACTGGATGATCCTTGAGGTCTCTTCCAACCTTCCCATTCTATGATTAAGAATCTGCCCTGAAAGGTTTACCAATTGACAGCCACATCTTTTGGGGTTTTTTATTGTTGGGTTTTCATTCTCTACCCATATACCTTACCAAAAAAGGTCACATATTGTGTCCTACCTGCAATGTCCAGAAGCTTCTGATTGACACTGAGTTTGTTAACATCACTGCCAAACATCTCCATCAGAGAAGTTTTTAAGATAGCTAATAAAAGCTTTTCCTCTTGAAGTAAAATTTGCCTTTTGTCTGGAGTTACATTGATGTCAATACACTCTAAAAAAAAAAAACCAAACAAAAAAACCTGCATTATGCAGGAAAAACAAACAGAAAAAGGCACCAATAACAAAAAATTCACCCTTGGATCTATGTTTTCTGTCTTCTCACCCTCCAGTTTTATTTCACAGGATTAAACTCAAAGCCACAGTTACCAGTCACAGTTATGTCTGCAAATTGAACTTTGAACTTGAGTCTCAACATTTCAGCAAACACAGCACAAGCTAATTTGGTCCAACAACATGATAAAAGCTTCCCTGTCTTTAAGCTAACCACAAAATTGCCTTTTTCTCATTCCTTATGTTGAGTAAAAAGTGGAGGGGTGAAAAAGTGGAATCACAACTAGGCTCTATGTAGATCAAAAATAAAAATCACCACACTGCAGGAAGTCACAGAGAGAAGCTACAGCATTCTCTGCATAAACAGGATTCATTCTTCAGCAGAGTTACAGCCTTTACTGAAGTTGCTGAGAATTGTTCACAACTTACCAGAATCCACACTAATGTTAAGGACAACAAATGGATACTGCTGTTTATTGTATGAATGATAAACTTCATTGACAAGCTTGACAACCTTCAGAGATAGTAAAGAAAAAAACAATGTCAGTACTATTATCTTCTACTTCCCACCAGTATTATGTTATTTGACTCCCTTCAAACCAACTGAAATACTAAGTTGTATCTTGTATGATTGAGCTTTTGCTCACACAAAGATACAACAAAGATAAACTTGAGACACAGGAACTTGCAGCATAAGGCCACAAATTTGCCTATCAGCTCCTAATCCAGTGTCTTTCAGAGAATATCAAACAAGTTGGCACTGGTGATGTCCAAACCCCCAAACCTCACCTTTGCTGGATCACAGGGACGTTGGTTGATAAAGAAGAACTGTCTGTCTGTTGCACTCCTTCCAACACCATGATCACAACGAGAAATGAAGCCTGTAATGCTGTTGTGTGACAGCAATGCATCAGTAAGGAAACAGGGAGGAGCACAACAAACTGATTTTTCTGACTTGAAACAAGGAGCCCCTGAATCAGGTGCAATTCAGCATGGGCAACCCAAGGAGCCCCTGAATCAGGTGCAATTCAGCATGGGCAACCCAAGGAGGCCCTGAATCAGGTGCAATTCAGCATGGGCAACCCAATCAGTATTTTATAAGGGGGTGAAAGAAGCACTGCAACCCAAGGAGCCCCTGAATCAGGAGC
The DNA here is from genome assembly GCA_013399775.1 of Semnornis frantzii. NCBI lineage: Eukaryota > Metazoa > Chordata > Aves > Piciformes > Ramphastidae > Semnornis > Semnornis frantzii. The sequence goes on along the minus strand of VWYK01086913.1, from coordinate 24,589 downwards.
AATTCAGCATGGGCAACCCAAGGAGCCCCTGAATCAGGAGCAATTCAGCATGGGTTTTATAATCAGTATTTTATAAGGGGCTGAAAGAAGCACTACTGTATAGCATCAGTAAATGTGCATAAGTATTTCCTCTCCCAGTTCCTGAACTGACAAAAGGCTGGATGTTTCAGCTCCAAAAAGGAATCAGGCAATTGAAATGTAAGTGCCTGCAGTTTCAAAAGAAACAGCATTTGTAATGTTTCTGTTCTGAAAGCAGAAGAGAGGTCAGTTGTGAAGTGTCACTGATCAGGTATTAATGCATTTATTTGCCAATCTCATGTACAGTGAGAGATTTGTAAAGGCACACCTGTAAGAAGGCAAAGGGTAATTTGGCTAAGCTGATTCACATCCATCTCCTAGCATTTCTCAGTAACACTGCTGAAGAAACAGAGGTATGAACAATGGATGCAGCAACCCATACAACTACTCAGAGCACCAAAGGTGCCATTCAGCTGAACACTACACTAACATATGACTAACTAGAACACAAGAAATAGTAGTTTTGCTCTTCCCACTCAAATGACTAGCAACATCTTAGTCCTGAATTAACTTTTGCAAGCCAGTAATGGTCTTTCCCAAACTGTGTACTAATATCTACTAAGCAGTTCTTAGCTATTTTTGATTCTGTTCACCAAACTCTTCACTTTCATCCTTTTTATTTTAAGTTTGGTAGTGGTAGTCTGTACTTCTTTACCCACCTATAAAGACTCTGTGGCATACCAGTAGCACTGAGTCCATATTCTTCACAAACAGCTTCATTAGGAGGTAGCTGAACAAAAGGAATGAGACTTTGCAACTGGAAAAAAAAAGGAAGCGAAACATTAAGCTTATAGAATTTTTTCTTCTATTGTTATTTATTACCCTTAAATTATATATTCCAATATAAATCATACATTCCAATAGATATTTCAGCAAATGGTGTTTTTTTCCAAGTTGGCTAAGTCAAACAGTTAAAAATACTCCAAGCACTGCCTACAGAGAAACAGGAGCAATGCCTCAACCAATGACTGTTCTCAACATTTGCTCTCACTCTTTTTGCCTTATTTTATTTCACAGGCCCTTACTTTAAACTGTACAAACAACAAAATGACTGATACAATTTGGGCTCTCCAGAAATGACCTTATCAAGTCTTATGCAATTTTTTTTCTATCCAAGGCATGCCTTTTGAAAGAGGAATAGAGCTATATGGATGTTATTTAAATCACAAGCTGCCTGAGCACAGATATACTTACCATAAGCATTTTCCCAGGTGTGCCACTATTTTTTTGGTCATTAAAGCATCTTCTACTGATTTCACACTTCAGTGTTTGATACTATTTAAGCAGGCTATAAACCTTCAAATAATAGAATTTTCCACTATGCTTGTTGCTATGAGGCAAGACAAAGTTACATCTTTCATCTTGTCCTTCAGCCACAGCATGAACAACTTTGAAACCTCTAAAATGGGCACTATGAAGGGAGAAAGTGCTTATCAACAATCATCAACTGTCAACCACTCAATATTCCTGATGGTTGCAATATACAGGGTAGGAAGGATGATTTTATGCCTTTTTTTCCCCATCTTTCTTCTAGAGAATAACAATTATTTTTATAGCTAATATTTAGAAAGCATCACAGTACACACCCCTACAGCGGCTGCCTGCAATCCAGTTTAAAGGTTAACAGAACAACAATGAAACATTAGTTTCACAGGAAGAGGTTGAAAAAGCTAGAAACACCTCCTGTTTTCTGTTCCCCATTTAAGACTCACACCATTTTCAGGATTTTTAAGCTGCCTGTTCTTGTGACATACAGCAACATTCTTGCCCATACCATTTTTCAAAAGCCCAAACCTTCAGAGACTTGCTGGTGCAACACATGAAAGTGGCTTCAGAGAGAGATGAAGCAGTAGCCCTATTGTCCTGAGCCTTTTCCATCAAAACATCTCTAAGTAAGTTGAGGATCTCCAAGGGAACACGGAGAGGTTGCACTGGTTTTCCTTTTTCCACCTGCAGGGCGTGCTAGAAGCCAACACTTGCTCTGTCCTCTTAACGGTATTGAAAGGTTTCCTCCATCTCTATTTAACAGAGAATAAAAGTCTCTCGACCTAAGTGTAGCATCTCTCAATAACAAAAGTAATACCTGTTTTTGCCCAAATACTGCTCCAATGTTTTCCTTTAAACTAGAACTTCCAGCAGTTGACAGCAGAGAGCTTTTTTTCCCTTGGCCAACTTGATTAGTGCAGTTAATCCGTACTCCTTTTGAAACAATACAGTATGCTTGCAGGACCTGGACCATTTTTGCATATTCCTGTCAAAGAAAAAAAGGGAAAGTTCACATCTATACCAACTAGCTCTTCTGAAAAGAAAAATGAATGAAGCAAGCAGTCAATATGTGCAAGTAACACAAAAAGGGAGGGGCTAGATTTAGGGGGTTTTAAAAAGTATTGGGAAATCAAATTAAAAAACCCACACATATAAATGAGAAAGAAGGTCTTCAAAAAGGAACAGCAGGTTTGCAAGATTGCTGTTCAGTCCTAACACAGCAGTCCTTGATTTTAAAGTGAGCATGACACTGATTCTTTCCAGTATCTGAACATCTGAGAATGTACCTTTAAAAACAAGGACTGGCAAACAGGAGAGGAACGAATACAGGAAACCTGCTCTGTTAGGTGATGAAGATACATGACAAGCATGAGACAGTCTGACATAATCAATGGATGATACAGAGGACTGAGTATCATTCAGCAGTGAGTACATTTCCTTTGAATTAATAACTGATGACCTAACCTACCTTTTTAATGTTTCTTTGAAATTCCTTATGCCGCACGGGCAAAGTATAAAATAACTGCTGTATGTGGACAGTGGTTCCTTGCTGTCGTGGGAAAGGAGCTTTCTGAGTGATGTTACCATTGTGATCAAACACCAAACGAGCCCCAACCTTTGCAGACTTGTGACAGGTAAAAATGGTAACGTCACTGAAAGACAGAGAGAGGAGGCAGCATTACTCACTGAGCTGTTTTCTTACCTCCTCGTGGCACAGAATCTACATCACTGCCACTCCTTCAGTCAAACATGAGCCTGCAGTGTGAGTGCAGCCCAGACAGCCAATGGAGTCCTGGGCTGCAGCAAGAGAAGCATGGCCAGCAGGGCAAGGCAGGGGATTCTCCTCTCTCCCTCTGCTCTTGTCAGACCCCACCTGGAGAACTGTGTACAGTTCTGGAGCCCCCAGCACAGGAAGGATATGGAACTATTGGAGTGGGTACAGAGGAGACCGTGAAAATGCTGAGAAGGCTGCAGCAGCTCTGCTGTGAGGACAGGCTGAGAGAGCTGGGGCTCTGAAGCCTGCAGAAGAGAAGGCTTCCAGGAGACCTTAGCCTTTGAGTATCTGAAGGGGGCTACAGGAAGGCTGGGGAGGGACTATTGACAAGGGCTGGGAATGCCAGGACAAGGGGCAGTGGGTTTGAACTGGCAGAGGGGAGACTGAAAGTGGATGTTAGGAGGAAGTTCTCCAGTGAAGGTGGTGAGACACTGGCACAGGTTGCCCAGGAAGGTTGTGGCTGCTCCCTCCCTGGAGGGGTTCAAGGCCAGGTTGGATGAGGCCTTGAGTGACCTGTGCTAGTGGGAGGAGTCCCTGCCTATGGCAAGGGGTTGGAACTCGATGATCCTTGAGGTCCCTTCCAACCTTTCCATTCTATGATTCTGAGATTCACTACAATCAGCTAAAATAATAACTGGGGATCAGGGCAACATCTGCCTAGCTGCAACACAAACATTTTTTTGTTTACCCCTTTCACTCTCCTCCATACTATAAAGTCTGGTTTTGTTTGCCACCACGTGGCCTCATACTAATACATACATAACTAACAGCAGAATATTCCTGATGCACAGAACTGTGGACACAAAAAGCTGTTTCAAATGTATAGATTGTCTGGGAGAAGTTTAAACACAGCTTTAACAAGTTGCAGCCTAGCAAACACAGCACTTAGGTATATAACAGTGCTTTACATGAGTGAATCAAACACTAACACAAGTACAGAGCCCTATCCAGCAAAGAACAATCAGGTGCTCAGAATCATAGAGTAATTTTAGTTGGAAAGGAGTCAAGATACCATGCAACTTAGTGCTCAGAACTGACCTAACATCAAGTAACTGGAAGTTTGCAAAGCCTCATTTATTAATAATGATAAACTGAAAAATTGGTTTCAGTTATTTTTGTGCATCCAATGATGTCCTGCTAATAGGAAGATTAATACCAGTACCTTAATGCACACAGTGAACTCAGAGCTTCACCTCGAAATCCAAAAGTTTCAACATGTGTTAGATCAGAAAAGTCTTGTATCTTTGATGTGTAATGTTTCAGAGCTGGAAAAAGATATTTAATATGCACATTTCACTTCAAATTGACACTGGTCTGGTCCTATCAAGAACCAAAAAACCAAAACCTTCTGTATTATTCATTTTATTTTACATAATATTAGAGACACAATAATTAAATGCTTGATGTTTCCCTTTTCCTCATTTTATAAGCAAGAGCTTTAAAAATCCTCAGATACAGCTGCTATTCCACACTACACCCAAAATTCATACAGCATTACTGAGCTACATATTACAAGATGGCCCACAGCAGTGCACAGTACCTGCCTCTGATGATGATGTACCTGTCACAGATTTCCAACCCCCCTGCAAGAAAACAACTGCAGTGCTGTCCATGGTATACAGTGGGCAGGGATAAACATACTCCATCATAGCCACAGCTGAGGAGGACTCAGTCTATACAACCAGGGCAGCATTAGTCACTAGATTACAAATTGAATTAGTAGCAGCACCCCAGAAATTCCAGTGCCCTGGGACAGTAGGAGAAAGAGTTGCTGATGTACCATATGCATACTGTGACACAAAAAGTTACTGAGTAATGGCCTAAGGTGAAAGTCACTCTATGAAAACAGAACTGCCAATATTTCTGTTGCAATGGTTCATTACAGTTATGATACAATGCTCTTACATTTTGCGCCAGTTAGAGCTATCAGAGGGAAAATTTGACAGACAGGCATGCAGTGTCAGTTCCCTTTCAGCAAACAGTCCAATCTGCAATTCACAAAAACATCTCTCACAAAGACTGATGACTCAAGATGAATGAGCCTAAAGGAACATTTACAGGACTTTCTCCTCTTTAATTATTTCTGTTCATCATTACACCTAAAGAAGCACTCAAACCAAAGACTAATCCTAAGCCACAAGAACTATAACCACAATAGCACAATACAAGTTCAGTCTAGTTTTCCTCACGTCTTGCAGGTTGGGCCATGTGTCATATAGAAGATGAGTATTTGCCAAGATAAATATTAAAAGTAGGAAATCAGTTTAAAAATAAAAGCAAGAAGTTTCCTCACTGAACAAACGCTTTCAAAACATCCAAATATAAATTAAGAAAAAGGTTCAACTTACTTAAGCCTTCAAAGTTTTCCTCTTCCACTCCAATTCCATTATCTGAAACCTCGATGAGCTCTGCTCCGTAATCTTTAAGTTTTACATCTACAAAATTGAATAAAGTTCATACAAAACATTTCACTGTTAATTTTGTATTTGATGTAACATTACAAGATAACAGCAGATAAAGTCTGAACGACAAAAAGCCCTCAACTGTCAAAATTTAGGGCAAACTAATGCAAAGCAGTTTGTACTTGCAGAGAGTTCAGCTTCATTACACTTTTGCCTGAACAGAAATTTTTCCAATTATAACAGCTACTACCCTGGCAGTTCTGGCAGCTGCAGCACTGCCTTAAACACCTGCTGGAGGCCCCTGGCTAGCAGAGCCTTACCACCACTCCTGTACAGGCACACACCTTATTTGGTGGCCTAAAGGGCTACAATTAATAACAACGACAAAATCACATCCTTTAGGAACCCAGATGGAGCCTGGAAAACAAAATGATTTATCCGAGGCTTAAAAGCACTGCTAACATGTGTGACCCCAAGAGAAACTGTTTGCACAGCCATGCATCCTGCCTTCAGGAAAAGTCTACTGTAGAAGTCTACGCATTGTTACGCAATGGCAATGAAGAGAAGGTTACCGATGTTGGTAGCTCCAGCATCCAGACTGTTCTCCACCAACTCTTTCACCGCAGTGCCAAGATTCAGCACAACCTGTCCCGAACAGATCCGATGAACGGACTTACGGTCGATGGGCTTGATGGCTTTGGCAGGCTGCAGGCTTGACAGAAAGCAGAGAGAAGGAAAACCACGGTAAAGCAGGCGGTAAAGACGCGCCGGACCCGCCCAGCCCTCTCAAGCATGGACGACTGGCATCCAGGTGCCAGGCAGGGGTACCCCGAGTGGCCATATGCAAACGCGGAGTGGCCGTAAAGCAGCACAGGTTTCCCCAGGCAAGGCGGGAGGGAAGGCGGGAACCAAGAAGCCGGAGGCTGCTGAGGAGGCCGCAACCACAACAGCGACTAGGGCACTGCCCGCTGCGGAGCGGCCAGACCCCGAGCCCCCCGTGGAGGCAACCAGAGCAGGGGAGCGTTAGGCGAGCGACAAGCCCCAGCGTTGCAGCCAGGAGGACCGAGGGCCGGGGCTCGCTCTAAAGCGGGCGCTCACCAAAACGCAGCCTCCTCCATGGGGCCGCGCTGCACTCGCCTCAGGGTCCTCTTCTCGCAGGCTCCACCCTCGCTCAGCCATTGGCCGCTGGAGAAAAGAGCTCGCCAGTCCTAAACAAGCTCTCAACTCTCTTGATGCCAATTGGTCCATGAGAACACCAAATCAAAGCTGGCAGCTGCACCTTGTGCCCTACGGAGATTCGCTTAAGGAATCAGCGGCTCCCGCCGGCCAATAGGAAGAAGACAAGGAGGCTGTGCGGCGGCCGCCAGCGCTCACTGGCTCGCGGTTAAGTCCGCCAGGCGCCGTGCTCCTGCCCGGCCCAATGGGTGCAGCACGGGGCGGGGCTGCCGGCGTGCCGGGAGCGGGTGTGCTGCGCGGGTGGCTGCCGCCATGCCCATGTACAAAGTGAGGCCTTTGCACAAGCCTGGCGCGGACGTGTTGGCGGAGTACTTACCTGCCTGCATGTACCGCCTGCCCAACCTCCACCGCTGTCCCTCGTCCGCCGAGTCGGCTCCACCGCAGGTAGGAGCGAGGGAACGGCGGGCGGAGCCGGTGGCCCCGACTGTGGGCAGCAGGCCGGCACTCAGGGCCGCGCTCTTGGGCGAGCGCGGCCAATGGACGAGCCACCGGCCGCGCAGGGTCGGCATTTGCTCCGGGTAGGGTCTGCCCTCGGGAGCTAGGAGAAGCTTCTGGCGCCGAGGAGCGGACGTGGCGGGGGGTCGCTACGATCCACCGCCTGTGTCCGGAGGAGGAGCACGGTAGCGCCGGCAGCTAGGTCCTCTTCGCCTATGGGTGGCTCGTTGGAGGCTTAAATAAGCTCAGCTGTCTCGGAGTGTGCTTTTGCAGCATTTTCAAAGCCGTCGGTAATTTTCACCTTGGCTTTCCCGGCTTCTCGTCTGTGTTTCTCGGTTTCTATGTTTAATGTTTAAGCAGCCGAGCAGAGGCCTTGCAGGCCTCGTGTCCCTGCTGCGTCGTCACTGCCTCAGGTCCGTTTTCGTTTCTGCTGTTGAGAGAGAGCTTGCGAGCTGCACAGGTCATATTTCTAGTCTCAACTACTTCTGATTTAAATAAGGCAAAAATGCAAAATATTATCATACTCCAACCTCTTTCCAGCACAGGAATGCTTTGAATTGCACCAGGCTGCTTGTGGCCGGTTTTAGCTTGATACTGTCCCATCTTTTCAGTACTTGATGCGTCCTCACCTAGGCTGTTGATGGAGGAACTGAGTAGTAGACTTGGGGCAGAACTTCACAGGAATGCTTACTTAGATTCCCTTCTATTGCAACAGCAATGTATTAAAAAGCAGTAGCCTCTAAGAGTAGTTTTTATTCTGTGAAACTGCACTAGCTGAATAATGATCATTTAAGAGCTGTTTCTGTGTCTTGTCTTTGAGAATATTGTGTAAAGTGGCTGTCAGGATTTCACTCTGGTACCTTCTTGCTTGGCATCTTTATCCACTGCATCAAGAGAAGGAAGTTGAGTTGGTAACATCATGGAATGTCAGTCTTAAGTAGTTGTGGACTAATTTCAGACAGCTGAGTGAACGTTAAGTGACTTTGTCCCTTCCCTTCCCTATAGGAAGAGGCTGATCCATCACTTCAAGCACTTGAATCCCGCCAGGAAGAGATCCTAAAGCGCTTGTATGAACTGAAGAGTGCTGTTGATGGTCTCTCAAAGATGATACAAACTCCAGATGCTGACTTCGATGTAACTAATGTCATTCAAACTGACGACTGTTCTTTGACAACAAATGGTGCAGATTTAGATTTGATGCTTGGAAAGGTAACTTTAGTTGAGCACATGTGGATTTTTGAGGTTGGAAGGGTAGCATTAAAACCTGGGACAGTCAGAGCTCAATATGCAAGTCCTCTATCATTTCAAGTAGCCTACAGCTACCCTCTCGTGGGCATCTGGATTATATATTTATAAACACTAAAACCCTTTCTATTCTTATTTGGATCTAATGCCAAACTAGAATGGCTAATGCAGAAATGAGGACAGTGTGTTTGTTACTAGCTCAAAACTTCAATTTTGGCTTCAGATTGAACTAGAATTTACCTCAGTCACGATATCAAGTTAAATGTTGAGGAAGGAACACCTTTAAATGCTTAAACAAGTTTTAAATGTCCAAACTTGAATTATTTGAATATCCTTAGAATTTTAGATATACTTGTGTGGATATGAACATTTTGGTGTCAGATGAAAACTCCACTGCTTCCAAGACTGGAATGTGTCTTACCTTCTGAATGTTTTGTTTTCCATTCAGGATTATGGTGCCCTGAAAGATATTGTCATCAATGCAAATCCTTCTCTGCCTCCCCTGTCACTATTGGTACTACACAGTCTGCTTTGTGAACGCTACAAAATACTGTCAGCTGTTCACACACATTCATCAGTGAGAAGTGTGCCAGAAAACCTCTTGAAATGCTTTGGAGAGCAGGCTAAAAAGCAACCACGTCATGAATATCAGCTGGGCTTTACTCTTATCTGGAAGGACGGTAAGAAGGACGTTACCCTGTAGATCAACAGGTCAAAATGACACATAAAACACATCACAGAACTACCATTAGATTTACCTTTCTCTACCATCTGGTACTCACTTTTTTTTCTTTTCTTAATTCCAGTTCCAAAACCACAGATGAAGTTCAGCATTCAAACAATGTGCCCTATTGAAGGAGAGGGGAACATAGCTAGATTTCTCTTCTCCCTGTTTGGCCAGAAGTACAATGCAGTTACTTCAACTCTGATTGACAGCTGGGTTGATACTGCCATCTTCCAGCTAAAAGGTGGTAGCAGTAAGGAAAAAGGAGCAGTCCTGCGCTCCATGAATGCTGCCCTGGGCAAGACATCGTGGCTGGTGGGGAATGAACTCACCGTAGCAGACATTGTTGCGTGGTGCGTGCTTCAGCAGACAGGTAGTGCAAATGCTGCCCCAGCCAATGTGCAGAAATGGATGAAGTCATGTGAGAACTTGGCACCTTTCAGCTCTGTTATGAAGCTACTAAAGTAAGCCTGTGCTCTTCATCATGGTGCAATCTTCATCCTACTCCACCTCCTGCTGTAGTGCTTGGAGTCCTTTCTGAGATGTGTTCAAGTACTACAGTTGGACAGAATTTTAAGATGAATAAAACATCACAGCTACCTTTTGGGTGTGGCTTGTTTTTTGGAACTGATGTATAACATACATGTTTGTTCAATGGTTTAAAAGTCTCTGAAGCAGCCCTCTGTAAAGGCAAGTTGCACTTTCAATTTGTATTTTCCTGTGTAACCTCAAAGCAGTTAAACTGTACTGCAGGTAAGCACAACATGACTCTTACGTGGACTGGTGTCTTGTGAACTAAAATAAAAGATTAATACCTTTGAAAAACAGACAGGAAAAATCACAGTGCATTTAAATATTTTTATGTAAAAAAGGAATCATTTTATATAACTTAGTATACAACAGAGGTTAGTTCTTCCTGTACTTAAACAGAAGAACCCAGTCCCACATGTTCATCTCGTCCTGCAGAAAGCAATCTTACTCTCTCGCGCAGTTGCTCTATTTCTTCCTCCTGCTGCCTCACCTTTTGTTGCAGGCTGGAAATAACCTGAAAATGAGAGTCAGTTTACTTTCACAGACAGATGGGGAAGGATAAAACCTTATTAACCTATCTGAATTGTTTGCAATCCATTACAGACACTTTGTAGCACCAGAACTTTTCTGCATGCGCTACAGCTTAATCCACAAAAAAGTGTAGTATGGAAAACAAAGATTCTGTGGAGCTGATGAAAAGCTTCAAAAGCTTTTCTAACCTATAATAATACCTCAAGCTGTATCAACTGTGCAGTCATAAAGGTGCCTATACTCTGCAATGAGATACATGTTAAGGCACTAGAAACATTACAGTATTTAAGCCCCTGTTAATCAGAGTCTCAATCATACAGATTCCAAACAATGCAGGCAGAGAAAGCATTTCCTTTATGCTGTAGCAGACGAGGTTGGTAGTGTGACTTACATGCTCTGTGGTATGAAATAGTTCACTGTCACGAAGCTGAGCAGCAGTTGGTCTTTCTGTGGAGCTTTGGCTGGTGAGAAGTTTAACATACTTGGCTTGAACAGGCCATGTTTTGCAAAAAGAGTGAGGAATTTGGCCACTCCTTAAACGTGTAAGAACTTCTGTTCTTTCCATTTCTGTCCCAAATGGCTGGAAGAGTTCTAGCAGGATAACGCCCATGCTGTACATGTCTGACTGATAATGGGGTGAAGAAAAAGTTCTGGAATAATTGCTGGTTTTAACTATGCCCAGGATTTCTCATTAAAAATTGCACTATAGGAAAAGGTTCAATGACAAGTTTCATATTGATACAGGAAGTATGACACTGCTACAGAAACATATTCAGACTGAATGCTTTCCTCAAGGTGATCTTAGAAATAATATTTGCATCAGCAGCAAACTAGAAAGAAGAGCTGAGATCCACGTTTCAACAGAAGCATTAGGAGTAACTGCATGATGATTATTTATGTATCCACCAAGTATTTTGTATCTTCTGCAAGGCTTGTTTTAGTCCTGTTCTCTAGAATCACATTCATAGAAAATGTCAAAAAGCAACCCCCTACCTTGAAATCATAGTGAGATCCCTGCAGTTGTTCTGGTGAGGCATAGAGGCAAGTCCCCACTCCTGAAGTATGTGTCAGTCCTTTAAAATAAGGCAATTCACACTTGCTCAGCTACTGCTGCATTGTTACCATTTCACAGAAGAATTTAATGGTTTAAATATCATAGAAACTTAAACACTGAAACCCATTCAGCTTTTATTCTCTTACCATTTACCCTTTCTGCCTTAAACTGGTCTGCATCATGCCAAAGAAGGTTTCTGCAGGCTAACCCGAAGTCTCCTATTTTTACATGATGATCTGATCCGTATAGAAAGATGTTTCTGGGCTACAAAAGAAGAGTTGTAAAATCTTAAATCATAGAATCAACCAGGTTGGAAGAGACCTCCAAGCTCATCCAGTCCAACCTAGCACCCAGCCCTATCCAATCAACCAGACCATGGCACTAAGTGCTCCATCCAGTCTTGTCTTGAACACCTCCAGGGATGGCAACTCCACCACGTCCCTGGGCAGCCCATTCATAGAGTCATAGAATGGTTTAGGTTGGAAGGGACCTCAAAGATCACCTAGTTCCAAACCCCTGCTATAGGCCTTCCAGTATCTGAAAGGGGCCTACAGGAAGGCTGGGGAGGGATTATTTACAAGGTCTTGCAATGATAGGACAAGGGGCAATGGGTTTAAACTGGAAGAGGGGAGATTGAAACTGGATGTCAGGAGGAAATTCTTTATGGTGAGGGTGGTGAGACACTGGCACAGGTGGCCCAGGGAGGTTGTGGCTGCTCCCTCCCTGGAGGTCTTCAAGGCCAGGTTGGATGAGGCATTGAGTGACCTGTTCTAGTGGGAGGTGTCCCAATGCCAATCACTCTGTCAAGAACTTCCTCCTAAAATCCAGCCTAGACCTCCCCCAGCACAACTTGAGACTGCATCTACATAAAAAAACAATTTTAAAATGTATCTACCTAAAGAATTCTGAAATTTCAACTGTTTTCCAAGTGTATAAAATCACATCTATTGATAATTTTGAATGTGACTTTTGCCTTGACACAAACAAAAACCATAACCAGATGTTATCTCTCACCTCAGACACACACCACAAATCATTGCTTAGTAAGAATCTTATGCTGTGAGAAGCCCTCTAAGATGCTGGTGCACAAAAAAGCGTGAGCTAGCAATGTGTACTCCCTGCCCAGAAAGCTAGTTGCATTCTGGACCACATGAAAAATGTGGCCAGCAGGAAGGGGATTCTCCCCCTGTAGTTTACTCATAAAACCCCACTATGGAGTACTGCATCCAGCCCTGGGGGTTCCCAGCACAAGGCAAACATGGATCTGTTGGAGCAGGTAAAAAGAAGGGCCACAAAAATGATCAGAGGGCTGGCACACCTCTCATATGAAGAAAGGCTGTCAGAACTGGGGGCTTTCTGCCTAGAAAACGTAGGTAATTTAGGTCCTACCCTGGTGAAAGAAAGACCAAAACAAAGCCAATATGACCATCCCTGTTCAGAACAAGAAAAATCACTTCAGAAAGGAGAAAACATTTCCAGCATTTCTCCATAATTCACTTGTAAGTCAACGTAACTGAGTACTGTGCTTATCATGAAGATACTGGTGTATCAAGATACTGGTGTAGAGCAGACAACTGATTTTTCCCACAGGTAACACAGCTAAATTCCTAAGTCCAAGTCATGTCAAATTTAACTGTGAAGTGGCTTTTATTGTCCCATATGTCAGTCATCCCTGTTTTCTTCAACTGCAAGTGGTAACTCGATGAACTTACTTTAATGTCTCGATGCATCACTCCCATGCTGTGGATATAGCAGACTCCTTCTACCAACTCCTGAAAAATTTTCACTGTCCAGCTGACATCCACAAGGTGATATGGACCTGAAAGTAATTTAAAATCTCATTTATTTCAGGTAATTTTACTGAACTATTTAAATTTACAGTGGTGTATCTTGTTGAATTCTGTTTATCTGTGATGTGCAGTACATTTGTAGCAGAATGAACATAGTTTAAATATTGAATTTTCCATGCTTCTCTTAAGACACTGTTTTTGAAATAGCAAAAGCCCCTAACCTTGACATTAAAAAAAAAGAAAGTTCAGGAGACATGAATGTATGTCTGCCTTTGAAGGTGGTGCTAGGCCATCTTAGCTAGATTGTGCTTTTTCTGAAAAAAAAAAACCAAAGGGTTGGGCCACATGATCCCTGAGGTCCCTACCAAACTGGTATTCTATGATTCTATGAAGTATGCTGTAACTTGTCTGGAGCAGATCTATGTATGTTTTTCATGACAGACAAAGCCTTTGAAGAGTTCTATTTTGTAGCAGCAAGACTACTACCAAAGCAAAGTTTCAATTAAAGAGCTTACTGAGGAAAAGCAGATTCTGTCAATACAAAACTACATTTCGAGTAAGTAGTGTTGCCTGGGCACAGATCTCTCCAGGTAACAACTATGCCTCGGGCATACACTCATTCTTCTCTGAAGAGCTGTCTAAAACTCATGAACTTAGATCTCTTTTACTAACATCTATCGCACAGAGATTCAACACCAGCTGCTATTTGAGTAAATAAAGAACCTAACACAGCAGATCCATGTTATAAGCTGCTGCAGTAAAAAAATAACATCAGGGCCTTCCAATTGGTTGGAACTAGATGAGCTTTGAGGTCCCTTCCAACCTTACCATCCTATGATTCTATGAATTAGGAAAAACAAAAAGGTATTTGCTTTATAATAAGTAAGTTTTCAAGACAGTGATGAATCTTACTGGAAACTTCCTGTGTTCTCTCACTGCATCTTTTATTGCGGTCAGCAATCCAGTCCCACAAGGAGAGTTCACACAGCTGCATTTGTATGTGAAGCATCAAACGATATTCCACCTGGTGAAAAGTAGCAGTCCATGATTTTGCCACTCTCATGTCAACAGTGTTTCCTTGATAGCAGATACAGCAGCACTAATCTACTGCCTTCAATATCTGCTCTGTTTTTTCCCCCTTTTTGTTTGTTCCTGACTATTTTAACAACTGTTATGATAAAAGCTAACAAACAGCCAACCACCTACCTTAATATTCCAACTAGAGTTTAAAAGCTTCCAGACATACTAAACAGAGGTTCATTCTGGCTTAAGAAAACAGTGCATATTAACATAAAAGAGAAAAAAAAATTAACCTATTCCCATGAAACGTTATGATTTATTAGCATGAGCATCTAACTTCACACTCGATTTCTCACCATGTATTAGTTTAACTGATAACCTGCACAACTCAAGCAAGCACCTATAAGCCTTGGATTTATTGCTCCAGATGGTAGCAAAAGCCTGAAACCTTCCAGATGTGACTGTGTTACACAAAACATTTCAGTAGGATGAACACCAGCAATGTTTAGGAAGCATTGGCAGAGTGGTGATGCCCTGCCCAGATCTGTCTCATTAGCAGTCCTGCAGTGCACAGGCACCACATTACACACCCAGGCACTGCCATCAGTAACAGCCAAATTAGCCTTCCTTAGTGAATGCTGAAGACTGCCAACTTTCATGGTTGGAGTTTTAAATGCATGAGTGGTGCTTTTTGTTCAGGTAAATACTTAGAAAGGATCCAAGATGACCAAGACATGGAAATTTCCTTGTATGCTAAGTTGTACCAGTTCCTATGGTCAGCTTCACTTTGCAAACATGTTTCATTAGACAGAGAGAACTACATTTACCTCAAACTCTCCACAGAGAGCTACATCATTCCTGGAGTGTTCTTCAGTGCAGGAGCTACTTTCAGTGCTGTCTTCTTGATCCAGATTAGAATGAGGTTCATGTGCTGAATGATTTTTCACCTCAGCTGACCTACTGCTAACACTTACAGAGTCTTTTTTTAACCCTAGGGATAATTCACATTTATTTGGTTTCATACATTCTTTACTACTGCTGCTTGTAAAATCATTCCTTAGATCCATATTCTGCACTGATTCACTACCATTTCTAAGACTGGAACTGCCACAGGACTTCTTCTGCTGTGAAGTAAGGTCAGCAAAGATAATTGAACTACCACTTTCCACACTCTGAATGTGACAGTGATCACTGAAAATAAAGAGAGAGAAAAATCAAGATGTGTACACGGTTTTATCTCCTCTGTTTGTGAGACAGCATGCTGAAAACTTTTGTTTCCAATTGCAAACTGCATTATAGAGTAAGAGTTCAGCTGCTTCCCAGTGCAAAAAAGCAGGCACCATGGGCTCCAGCCTTTTTTATACCTTCCCCCAGGAGGGATTTCTCATAGCTGACCCAGGCAGCTCTAGATACAGCTCTAGGTCACAGCACTCACTGCACAGAGGTACATCTGGAGCCCCTTAAAGTTACATAGGACTCCATCTCCTAATCAAAAGGACTAATCAACACTTCAGACAGAGAGCCTCACCACTCTAGTAAGACTCCATCATACTAATCAGTGTTGCTGGCTGGCACAGAACTTCTGAAGTAAATCTGAAGCCCAGTCCTACACTAAGGCACTCAGGAACTGAGAGATTTAAAGAAGGCAGAACTACTCAGTAATATTTCTCAGCTTATGCAACAACAGAAACAATGACAAGGACAAGGATAATTTAAGACTTGTAATTTTTGCTGTAGCATGGAAGCAAAAGGCACTTGTGCAACTGTACCCTCTAAGTTACTTTTGAAAAGCTTCCTATCAAAGGTAAATAAATATCACTGAGATTTGTGATGCTCACTTGCTGCTTGGCTGCTCCAGGCATAATGGCTGCAGCTCCATTATTGTTTTATCTGTTGGAAGAGAAGGTAAATAGGATACAAAACAAAATGAATACATTTACTATATAAATATATGAATGTATTTATTATAACTCAACATGTAAGCTCCAGCATCTTATGGAGTTTAACTCCAGTATCTGTAGAGATCTTTTCTCCATTTCTGCTGCTGCAAAAGGTGCTTGTTAGTCTGCTAAGAAGCAACCCTAATGTGTTTTCACTTTTTTCTTTGAAATAAAAAGATAATACATGTTGTGTGGTGTCACTGAAAGGGGTGTACTGGGCCCTTGTAGCTATTTCTGTAGATTTCACCTTTAAGAATTTATCCTGTTCAAAATGAGGGCTTACAATGTATATAATACAGTTAAAGAAGCAACTCCACATGGCAACACCCCTTGCATCACACTGCTGATGTTGTGGTATTTTGGAAATAATTCATTAAAATTGTGTATTTATGTGGAAAAAAACCCCAAACAAACCAGTTTTAGCACAGAAACAAATATAAAAATACCAATTTTGGAAGCCAAGGGAAACCACTAAGTATGACAAGCCCTACCTATACATCTACTTATATTATCTCTATTAAATACTTACAAAGTACCCCAGGCACTAAAAAGTTGCATCCTTTGAGATTCTCAGTACCATCACTTAAAAAGTCTTGTCT
This sequence comes from Semnornis frantzii, assembly GCA_013399775.1. Lineage (NCBI taxonomy): Eukaryota > Metazoa > Chordata > Aves > Piciformes > Ramphastidae > Semnornis > Semnornis frantzii. The sequence continues at coordinate 7,964 of VWYK01086913.1, read as the reverse complement.
GTCTTGCTATGCTATCAACTTCCTAGCACTTTCTTTTGTGCTTATAGCTGACTGGGTGTCAAGGCACCGACTTGGAAAGCAATAAAGTCATATAGAGCACAAGCAAACCTCCCATTAAGAGAGGATCAAAGGATTTTAACTGCTAAAGGCATTCCAGAAAAGGACAAGAAAGAAAGGGACCAAGGGATTAGGGCTGCAAATGGGCCAAAGGACAAATGGTGGGAAGCACTGAGAAGAGAGAGAGAAAAGAGAAAAGGGAGAGAAGAGAGAAGAAAAGGGGCAGAAAAGGAGGTGTGAAATCAACATAAAAGTAGGTAAATTCTCAGTGATTGCAGACAGCAGCTGGTAAACAGTAAACCAGATTGCTGTATCACTGCAGAACTATTAAATACAACCTAACAAATTTAAAAACTCTCCTGTGGAAAGCAAAATAAGAAGGAATGTTTGCTTATTTTTACCCTTAAAATATTTAGTTCCAGGTTCTTTTAGGTCCTCTAAACTCTTTTCCCAATAGGAAGAGAAGCATTGTGGAAGACTTACTCTAGTTTTGTTAGAGCTCTCAGACCACAAATTGTGGTAGCAGATTAGTGGAGTTTTTCCTCCTTTTCATCACACTTCCCCCAAAATCAGAAGTGGCTCACCCCCCAGTATTTATTCTTCTCCTAGTCACCTCACTCTGTGTTAAAAGCTTTTCATTGCATTCTACCCAACCTGACACAACTTTAAAATCTTCCTCATATATTCCCAGAAGTGAAGCTAACACTGCCAAAGTTCCAAATTCATCATGAAGTAACAGATAAATTATCAGGCAGTAGATTGAAGTACACAGTGGGACACGAGGACCTGGTGGTGCCCTGTAGCTTGCTTTTTTAAGATTTTTTTTTGTTATTTTATACCACCAGAGATTGCAGCCCTAGAACAGCATAGAGGTTAGAAGCAAGAATGACACAATATGCTGTACTTCCCTTTTGGACGTAATGTTTGAACTTGTTCCATCCAAGCAGTGTGGTAACCTACAATGTTAGGATGCTGCAGCCCAGCCAACACTTTGACTTCTCTTAGCACCTAAAAAGACCAAAAAGAAACAGTATGGCTGCAACTTGTTCTGAGTGGTTAGTGAAGCCCCAAAAAAACACAACAACAACAAAAGAAAAGGAAACCCCAACAGTTTCTCACAGAGAAAGAACAGACAAAATTATTGAAGCAATGGAGAAAAATTTGGAAGCTTTAAAACTATTCTTTTCATAGTTGCAGAGATGATCAAATTCAGGCTAAGAATATGTTTCATTTAACTCTCTTCTTTTTTCTGCTAGGTATTGATAGGGTCAAATCTTCAGAAATTCAGATAGCATCAAAAATGTTACTAACATTTTTCATGTTTTGGGAAATATTAATTGCATCATTAAATTAAATCAGAATCAGCTACAGCAGACAGGGAGTTAGAACAGATGAAACACAGGAAAAAATTACCTTCATGCAATCTCTTCTTGTAGCCTTCTTAATGTTAATTTTTTTAATAGCATAGAACTGACCATCTAACTTGTTTCTGACCTGAAAACCATTGCAGTAAAACAAAATTAGGTATTAATGAGTTTATATTAATGAATAAATACTTTAGTACCCACTGCTCTCTAAAAATTTATTTCTGCATTCCATTCACAACCTCTCACCTGTATCAGACAATGGAAATGGGATTAGCCCCCCACTTGTCTATGATAAAAGTACTCTAACTCCTGCCTGCCTTCAGGATTGCCAATCTGTAATCCAGACTTTGTGAAATACACAGCCTTACAGCTGTCTTTCCATCAATGAAAAAATGCTGATAGGTCCTGTAAAATCAGGTCCTACTAATGGTTTAAACAGCTTCTGCCTTCATCTGTGAGAACACAACTGCAATTTACATGTGGACACAGCAGATGGGGAACCTTAGGCTGGCCATGTGCTACAAGTATTTAACAAACTTCAGCACTGGGTGGGACAGTTTACTTCCACGTTAAAGCTGCCTTTTTGTCAAGCAGCCACAACTGGAACATTGGGTGTGCAGACTAACAGTTCCCGTGGCTGTTTTAAGTCAATTGCAACACTTCACACGAGAAAGAGGAGTTTTCATTCACTCTAAAAAGGTCAAAATGCACAAAGCATCTGACACATCCTGACATCTGGAAAAATCTACAGGTGAGCACTTTTCGAAGCGCCAACATCCTTCGGCGTGCAGGTTTGCATAGGTTCTATTGAAAAAAATCAACTAGAAAATTCATTGGAAAATTAGAAAACTCAAAGACAAAACCAGTAACTCTCAGCTTCAAAGGAGAATTCAAGTGATCAGTCAGAGATGGAAGGTAAAGAATACCTTGTATACTTTTCCATATCCTCCTTTTCCTAGCCTTGCGACTTCCTCGAATTCATTCAAGTAGCGTGAAGTCTGCCCTTCAAAGAGTGCTTCTGTCTCCCTGATCAGAAGAGACAGGCTGCATTAGCCCAAATCAACACTTCTAAGGAAGGTATAAGGTATGGGTACACACAGTGCAGAAATACTGTTTACATTATGAAAATAAGAAAATATATACACAAGTCCTTTTGAGAGTTTAGAGAGATCCTCACTTTTATTTCTAGAGCTGAGCAAAGCCTTCGGCACTGTCCTGAACCACATCCTGGTCTCCAAGCTGGTGAGACATGGGTTTGATGGGTGGACCACCAGATGGATAAAGAACTGGCTTGATGGCTGCACCCAAAGAGTGGCTGTCAGTGAGTCCATGTCCAAGTGGAGTCCCTCAGGGATCAGTCCTGGGACCAGTCTTGTTCAACATCTTTGTTAGTGCCATGGACAGAGGCATTGAGTGCAGCCTCAGCAAGTTTGCTGACCACACCAAGCTGTGTGGTGCAGGACACACTGGAGGGCAGGGATGGCATCCAGAGGGTCCTGGACAGGCTGGAGAGGTGGGCACAAGCCAACCTCAGGAGGTTCAACAAGACCAAGTGCAAGGTCCTGCAGCTGGGTCGAGGCAATGCCAAGCACCAATCCAGGCTGGGCAGTGCCTGGCTGGAGAACAGCCCTGAGGAGAGGGACTTGGGGGTGCTGGTGGAGGAGAAGCTCAACATGAGCCAGCAGTGTGCACTTGCAGCCCAGAAAGACAACCAGAGCCTGGGCTGCAGCAGGAGAAGGATGGCCAGCAGGGTAAGGGAGGTGATTCCCTCCCTCTACTCCACTCTGGTGAGACCCCACCTGGAGTACTGCATCCAGTTCTGGAGCTTCTGGGACAAGAGGGATGTGGAGATGCTGGAGTGTGTCCAGAGAAGGGCCATGNCAGACTGGAGGTGAGGAGGAAGTTCTTCAGCATGAGAGTGCTGAGAGCCTGGCAGGGGTTGCCCAGGGAGGTGGTTGAGGCCCCATCCCTGGAGGTGTTTAAGGCCAGGCTGGATGAGGCTGTGGGCAGCCTGATCTAGGGTAGGGTGTCCCTGGGCATGGCAGGGAGGTTGGAACTGGCTGATCCTTGTGGTCCCTTTCAACCCTGACTGATTCTATGATTCTGATTCTACGTTTCAGAGCCAAAATACAAAATGATGTATTAATTAAATTCAGAGCAGTACACAGAACTTTAGGGAGGGATTTAAGTTTAGTATTTCTCAATGCTTTGAATACATACCCAATTGCATGAGAATCTCCATTATCAAGCTCCTGTGAAACAATGAAAAACAGCATAAAAACATGCCCCACAGAATACCAGGTCTACCATGGTGTTGGCACAGACAGTTTGATCAAATTAGAAACTATAATTTGTTCTTAGAAGCAAAAAAAAGTTACTGAGAGCTGTTTCATTCTGCAGACAGCTTCACCAAATTGAAGTATTACCCTACTAGCAATCTGCTAACAGCTCTAACTGAAGAGATTACTGCCCTTTAGGAATTCTACTGGCAAACAGGATAAAATAAGGGCTCTAAAATGTGCTTAAGACAAAATTAACTAGCTTAGTTCAAGCAGCCAGATAAGCTAACCACCCTGACTCAGCTTGAAGCACATCATGCAGCATATAAATTATACCCTCTACTAATATTGAGAGTGTTAACATAATCAACTGTAATAGCTATGAGTTGCAAATGGATGTCTGTCCACTGACAGAAAAAACTCTAGCACAATTTCAAACACCTCACCTGTATTTTATAAAGAATTAAAACTTATTTAATAAGGAACAAAATATTCCTGGTTTGCACCCATAGAATCAGAACCATCCCAAAGAGCTAAGCTGGAAGGCAGTGGCATTTAATATAACTATTTAAAAGACCCAATCCAGTATTAAAAGAAGCCCTGAACAAAAGCTTCTTTGGATGCAGTAATGTGTTCATTCCTTGGTGCAGAGGTTGCCAAAGAAGTGTAACAAAGCTTACCCCATGCAGTATTTGTCGATCAGCTGCTTTCATTAGTTCAGTAATGGCTCTATTATGCTGCAGTCTTACAGTACTAAATTCATCACAGAAGGCAAAAGGGGAGAGCAACCCTGTTCTTGTGAAAGCCTGACGGAGGACTGTACAAAGGAACAGAGAAAGGTCACATTAAATAAAGCCTGCCCATGAGATCATGTAAATGGTTGGTTTTCAAAGGAGAAACTCTATCTGAAAGATAGCACATCTGAACAGCTAAACAGCCACTCCTACTCTAATGTTGTTTCTGCTACTTTGAGCAATTGAAATTAAATCCAAGCTCTATGGGAATCCCTTTGTGTAATAGTTATTCACCGTGCCCTTTATGGTCACAAGCATCTCCTCTTCTTTATTTTAGCAGATGAATTATACAAACATTCACCCACTCACTTGCTTTTTATCCTTGGACTAATTTTGATCAGTGAAAAAGGCAATTCAAAGCATGTTCACAATGATGAGGACACACCTACAGCAACTGCTATACAAACTTCAGCAATTGTGCACATGTTCACAGTAAAGAACAAAGCCACTTCCTTCCACCTCCTGAGCGGCACAAAACAATGCTGTGGCAGACAAAAACCTAACACTAGAGATGGATGCAGCTGTAAAGATGCTACCAAAATGTCCTTAAGCTTAAAGAGTTCGGATGTCTTAAAACAAACCTGCTCCTAAGTTTTTTGAAAACACTTTGGTATCAGTAGTAAAAAACAAACCAAACCAACCCACCCCCAGCCTATTACTTTATCTTTTAAAGGAAATAAAATTTATTGAAAGTGAACCTCTAAGAACTCAGGAATTTTGCTATGCAAACCTTAAGGGAACAGTTACACACACTGGAAAAGTAGGAAAAACTTGCCCTTGCCAACACAAATATATCAGACAAAAAGCACAAACTAGATATGATTACTGCAATATTTATTTCTTTTATTCATAAGCCTATTCCACTCTTGAGACTGGCATAAGCTATACCAACAGAGGGCCAGTATTTTCTGTGGAAGTTTACCAGGAAGCTAAGCCACTACATACTTTGCAAGATGCCCAGGTTGGGTTTTTTTGTTCCTTTCCCAAAAGGAGGAAATCTGTTTGCACTTCTTTTCCACCAATATTTTTGCATTCAGTGGAGATTATAGTAAGACCTGGGGCCAAATTTCTGTATCAGACTTTATGAAGGACAAAATGAGTTGTCTGCACTGTTGTTATTGGATGCTATAAATGACTTCCATATTAGGTATGAGCAACGCACTGGATTTTATTTTCAGCATTCAGGTATAGTAAAAGAGTAAAACCCTGGAGACTGTTTCTGAACTCCACTAAGTATGTGCTTACAAAATACTTAAGATAAGCCACATATCAAAAGGATAGATTCCAAAATAAACACTTCACAGCTGAAAATGTAAGCTCCCTGAAATCTATCAAAAGACTTCCCAGGAAAATGAAGGATTTTTCAACGGTATTTACTTTGATTTTCAGAACATAGTTTAAAAATATTCAGTGAAGACTAAACTACAGCTATTTATTGATAAATATTTTATAAATTCCTAAGTGTGGTTCAGATCAGATTTAACAGGTAGGTAATTCACCCTGCCACCTTTCCCACAATGCAGCTCAGACTGAGCTGGAACAGCACCTTCTGATCTTTGCATTTACAACAATGCAACGATATTATGCTGCTGTTCCCAAAAACAGGACGGGTCCTCCTTTCCTGATGAGGATATTCTTCTCAGAACCTGTCTTAATGTGATAAGACCTACAGACTTGTATTGATATTATACTGCGATAGTGCACAGAAGAACCTGGAATGTATTGGAGTAAGGCAGTTTAAGGGGCAGGAAAGAACTACTCTTACTAACTTCGGAACAAACACCGTGAACGAACGGGGTTGCGTGTGTACATGTGGCAGAGATGCTCCAGAAGTGACACAAGCAGCAGCTGGTTTTGAATGGTAGAAGTGAAATTGACAAACTGTTGAGAACCATTTGCAATTCTCAGCTCCGCTGGCACATCTGATTCTAAGAAAAAAAAAAGTCAGAAGAATGAATTTAGGTCTCAGTAGATGCACAATTACCAAAACATCAAAGCCACCTACCAACCCACATAGCTTCAACAGTCCTGGCTCACAAAAACCATCACACGAGCTCAGACACTAGAAATCAGGTTGGAGCGGGTCCAGAGGAGGCCACCAAGATGCTCAGAGGGCTGTAGCAGCTCTGCTCTGAAGACAGGCTGAGAGAGTTGGGGCTCTACAGCCTGGAGAAGAGAAGGCTTCCAGGAGACCTTAGAGTAGCCTTGCAGGATCTGAAGGGGGCTCCAGGAAGGCTGGGGAGGGACTACTGACAAGGTCTTGTAATGCCGGGACAAGGGGCAATGGGTTTGAAGTGTCAGAGGGGAGATTGCAAGTGGATGTTAGGAGGAAGTTGTTTGCAGTGAGGGTGGTGAGACACTGGAACAGGTTGCCCAGGGAGGTTGTGGAGCACAGAAGCACTGAATGCGATCTTTGATCTTCGATCACATTCTGTGCTTCTGCGCTCCACAACCTCCCTGGAGGTGTTCAAGGCCAGGTTGGAGGAGGCCTTGAGTGACCTGTACTAGTGGGAGGTGTCCCTGCCTATGACAGGGGGTTGGAACTAGATGATCTTTGAGGTCCCTTCCAACCTTACCATTCTATGATTCCACGATTTCCGTCAGTGCGTACGATAAGAAGCTAACCGGAGAGAACGAGGCTGTCCCCGACCGAGGGGGACCTTCGGCGGCGGCCGCAGGGCAGGGAGCGCTGCCAAGGCCCTGCCCGCTCTTGCATCACCCTCCGCGGCACCCGCTTCCCCAAGGCGATGGGGGAGGGAGAAGCGGAAGGCGACCGTTCTACTTTCCTTCCCACCCCGCCAACCGGGGCGCCCCACGGTCGCTCGCGGGGACGGGGCTGCCTCCCTGCTCCCCACACACCCCGCGGAGGACGGCGTAGTTCCGCAGGCCCCTCTTACCATCAAAGCGCGGCTCCGGGCTCTCTTCGGGGAACTCGATGGCGGGCAGCACCGAGCGCGGGGCGGCCGGCCACACGCCCCGCCACATGCCGAGCGCGGGGGTGCCAGCCTTCGCTCCGGCCGGTGGGGCCTGCCGGCCTTCCTGTGGGCGGCCCCGAGAGCCGGGCCAGCGTTTGTGGCCGCTCTTTGAGCGTAGAGTCATAAAACATTAACTGGAAGAATAAACGACAGCAGGGAAATTAGGGCCCGGAAGGCAGAGACGGACAGGAACGCTACGGCTGAGGAAGGAGCTCGGACTGGAGCTTCGTTGTGGGGAGCTAAGGCGTCCCCTCAGGCAGCAGGGCTGGCGGCTCTACGCACCGCACACAACGCGCCCGGTGCGGCTCCCAGGGCCGCGCAGCCCCACAAGAACTCTCCCGCCGCGGCGCCCTCAACCACTCGCCTTGGCAGGGGGTCGCCGAGCCCCCTCTAGCGGCTCCCGGCAGCGGCACAGGGGCGGTGCTGGTCCCTGTGTGACCCGGAGGAGCTCGCTTCTCCCCCCCCGCCGCCGCCACCGCCTCCTTTCCTCCC